>OENM01001023.1:4816-22504 GCA_900239745.1 Rotaria magnacalcarata
ACTTTGTAATTCATTTGCGTCATGAAGTCCATTTATGGATTAATTGCGGGTTCAAAAAAACAATTTTCTCTCAAAAAAAGAGAGAAGAGAGCAGACTAGTGCTCAAGAGATATTGTTATGAGTAGTTCGATGACTGGATTGAGCGTCTAACTCTCGATTGCATATTCTTACTTGACCAGTTCTAACCTAGTTAGATTCTATTTTTAAAATACTTACTTAAGAAGTTTACGCATCTTAATATCATCATCACGTAGAATGTCATGTAATCGTGTAATTTCACAATGAAGAAATTTAAGTTCATTATTTGCTTCACGACTTCGTTCATTGAATACTTTCGAAATAGTTTGCTGTCTAAAATATTATTTTTACCGATGAGCTAAACATGTTGTTTTGTTTTTGTTTGTCAATCAATCATACTTGCTGCTTGGTGTCGGAGATTGAACAACATCAGATAATTGTTTTTCAAGTTTACGTATAGCATTCGACTTTTCCTTGATAATCAACTGATAAATATTTTCTTTGTTTATTAGTGAAGCTAATTCACATTTCAACGTTCTATTTAAAGAAGAAAACAGCCATGAAAGAGTATATTATTTTCAATGAATAGATAATATTATATTACAATAATGTTTCCTGTATATTATTTTGATGTAATCCATCGTTCACATCTAATAAACGTTGATCGCAAAAAGCTGAATCGGATGATTCAATCGAATAGCTTGATGAACTCGTTCGATTTGGAATCGAGTCATTCACTAAATCAGATGATCGACTCCATGCCGAACGGCAATGCGAACATAATGATAATGAACATCCATGACATAATTGTAAACCGGTAATAGATGGTGTACTAAAACAAGAAAATATCTATTCTAACATGTCTGATTTCTGTTGATAGTTAACCTTAATTTTCGATTCATACTTTCTATCATTATAGACGAACGATATTTTTCTAAAAAGATTATTCTTATAGCAAAGAAAAATTTCGTTTTAATCGGTGAATTAGACACAAACCATCGTCACTGGAAAAATCATTCGGATTCGTTCGTTCGATGATAAACATTCGTGGATGTATAAAATCAGTTGGTGTTGAACTATCTGAGTCATGTATATTCCAAACTAGAATAATTCAAAATTCGAAAAATAGAAGAAAAAAACAACGGGCTTTCTTTATTCATATTTACCATCTTCATTATTAATAATCTAATTTGTTTGAAAATATTAATTAAATTTAAAATTCATTTAAAAAAGAAACTCCGCTTACTTCATCAGTGTCAAGTCCTGGATGTATTCCATGTAGGGACGATCCATTATTCGATGATATACACGAATCACGTTTACTCTGAAAGAGAATAGTTTAAAGATTAAGACTCCTCGTTTTCTTACTTGTAATCCAAGTAGCCAAATCATTAATGCTTCATGATTCTCAGCTCGTAAATGATGTTCTTTATTATTAGTTCTATAAATAGATATTTTTGAATTATACGTAAAAGAAAATAACAAAAAAGAAAAACTATCAACATACAGAATAACAAAGACACGCTCCTCTGTTGTACTTAATGTAATGGCAGCTCGATATAACGATAAGCTTTCAATCGGTGTCTTGCTATTAGTTAAATCACGTTCAGACTGATAAAATTCTAATGTTCGAATCGATTCGTTGAATGCACACCAATAACGACGCGTAGGAAGAACGAGGCTTAGTGCTAAGATTGTTAAATTTAGAAAAAAAAGAAATGAGATATGATTTTTTTTTATCAATAACAAATATACCACCACAAGGCTTCAATGATAAATAACCCGACAAACTATAACAAGCAGTTCGTTCCATTGGTATATGTCATCTCTTGTTTCAATTTGTGCTGGTGTCGAAAACAAAGCAAGAGGCAATAGGGACAAATAAAATTGATGATTAATCTACCTGTTTTATTTTAGTGCTGGTATTAAAATAAAATACGCACGAATAAGCAAAAGTGTGATTATTTGCAAAATTTTTCCTCTTGGCTTTTTGAAGACCTTGTCGATCAGTCGGCTGGCTTTTTCGTAAATGTGTCTGTGTATTTATGGCTCTTTTTTCTTTTTCGTTCCTCTTCAACAATCCGTTGTTTTTTTTTTCGTATATTCCGTTTTTCGTTTTTCATCGCTATCGATTGGCAACAGCAGCCAGCTGTTGGAACTAGTATTAGGCTGTAACGAGTAGGCACAAGTATCAATGATCGACAACAAGAAAAAAATCTGGTTTTATCTTTGTGAATATACACGTTTTGCTATCGTTCTACTGTGTATATTTAACTGTAACAGCTTGGTACTTTTGTCAATGAAAAATAAAGAAGAAGAAAAAATAATGAGGGCATTTTCTATATGAATTCAATCATCATATTATCTGATTGTTTTTTTAATAATAAAAGCTAAAATTTTCAAAAAACACTATAAATAATTTTTGAAAGAATACATTTTTCTATTTAAAATCTAGAACTTTGTTGTTTTTATTGCAATACTTCCGTTGTTAGTATGTAAATAAAGCAATGTTAGGATCGTTTAATAATGACAGGTGAACAGTGGTATTTCTTCTTTTTGCTGTTACTACATCGTTATTATTTCACTTCCGTTGCATTATCAAGGTAAAGTAAATCTCGAGTGTTGGTCGCGCCGGTACGTTGTAGAAACTAAGCTATATGGGGTGTATGCGTTCATTCGTCTTATATTATTCCGTTTGAGAACAGAAAACATGATCTTCTCTCCGTGCCTTAGTTGTCATTCTTTTTTTTGGGCGACGAGAAAAGGAATTGTCGTCTTGGTCGGAAAGAAGAAACACACACACCGTTTTTTTTTGGGGGATAAAGAGAAGGAAAAGGTAAGAGGGAAAATAGTGATGTGAATTGCAGTGCAAAACGCGTCGTTCGTCTTCATTATCAATTTTTTTTGTTAGACGAGCGGAATGAGCATACTCACTATGTTCGCTTTCTGTTTTTAATAGTTTACCGACATTGCACACGTAAAGACTTTAACCGGCTTTCACCTTCATTGACTACAATAGCAAGATGTCTTGTAGTCAAAAATGTGGAGTGATAGAGAGAGAGAGAGAGAGAGAGAGAGAGAATGCTCATAAACATTTTTGGGGAGAACAAGACAGGAAGAGAACCTTCCGTCCGTTGTGCGTCGTTTTTCTTGCATGTGTGTAGCTTGCAGTTCATTCTATGAAATTGATTCAAGCATCGTTTTATTAGTAAGACAAGTTAGCACACGTCGATGAGCATGTCAACCTGAACGTGCCACGAAGCATCAACAGATTAATAGTAAGAAAAATAGGGAGAAACTAGAAAGGAAGAGAATATGCTTGGGCTATACACTCGTCACTTCAAATTTTCATAAATAATGACAGAGTCATTGAAAAGAAGAAAAAGAAATGGTTAGTACAAAAAAAACGCGTATAATAAGATTTTTTTTTCTTCTTTTTTTTTTGTTGGCCTGAAACTATCTCATTAGAAACTAGGTGAAGTCGGTGATCATTTTTTGTTTTTTTTTTCTTTCAGACATGCTTGCTCATTCACCAAAAGATCGTTCTCGATCACCCCATCGGAATAATAATAATAATAATAATGAAACGACTGTTAATCAAACAAATTCGTCGGGTCAACATTTATCATCAACATTGAAATCTTCAAGTCAAAATGATACATCTTCTCAAATTGATACGAGCAATAATGATGCTAATATTTCTAATAATAATAAAAGTAAAAAAGAAAATGAATCTCAATTACGTATGAAAAGTCTCAAAGTAAGTTAGGAAAAACTTCGGCGAGAAAAAAGTAAAACTTGTCATATTTCTCTTTCCAGTCATTTATTCAAGCATTAATTAATGATTCATCATCATCATTAGGCTCGACATATGATGAACAAGTCAAAGCACTTGAAAATGCTTGTACGAAAGAATTTCATGATTTATCGTCGGATCGTGTTCGTCGAATGATTCGAAATATTTTCAAAGTACGCAAATCTCAACAATCGTCACATTCAACAAATTCATTTCTACATCAAGTATAATCATTGATAGTTTTAATAAATTTTCATAGAACAAACCTTGTTTTTTCTTTCTTTTCCTAATAGGATCATTCAAATATTTTACCAACGACAACTACCGATCGTTTTAATCCGACTGAAAATAATTCGAAGAAAAATAGATCCAACTCAACTTCAAATAGCACGACATCAAAAACTGTATGTATATAAATCTGAGATTTTTCATTAAAAGAGAATAATAGTTTTTTTTTGAATCCTTTATTAACGAAACCAAGGTTTCGAATTAATCTTGTCCATTTCTATCAAAATGACTATCGTAAAAGTTTGCGAAAGTAATTTACTTTTTATTTGTCTAGTCTGACTTAGTTCCACCATCAGCATCGACATTATCAGCGCTGGATGCCGATTTTCTTCGTCATGCATTTTCTCAACAATTTCGTCCATCCCTTGATCTATCGACTTATTTTTCTGCAGCCGCTGTAGCTGCAGCGTCGAACGGTACTGGTTCATCATCATCTCTTTTCCGTCCAAATTTTTCTCCATCGAATTTTCTCCAATCACTTACTGCTCCACCTCCGCCTCTTCCAACAACACTCGTATCATCTCATACACATACTAATGGTTCGTATCGAATTTCTTTCGCTTGGGATTTTTCTTAATTAAATTCTATTTATTTCATATAGGAACAACTGATTCATCAGCGACAAACGCCAATAAATTACCGAAACAAATAAAATTATCTAATAGTGAAATGAGTTCAATTAAAGTTCTTGTCAATGCTTATCGAGAAGCCGCTTCTTATCTAACTCGATCAGCTGATGAACTTGAACAATTAATATAATTGTATCATTATATGTTTGTTTCTTCTTCTGTTTTTACTGTAAAAAAATGAACAAAATATTTCACATCTGCTTGACAATAATAATGTTAAGCTTCTACATAATATTGATATTTGCTATATACAAGAAGACGCCATTTCAAAATTTATTAGCTACATAAAACAGAACAATGTGTGATAATAGTCCACTTATACGTCTCTTCACACATATTTGTCCTCTTGTTCGTATAAATCTCAGAATACACTTTTTTCAAGATAACACGATATATTATAAAAGATGAAAAATAGTCGATAGATATGTCAACATCTTTAAATGAATAGTTATATGTGTTGATAGGCTATTCATTTTTTAAGGATGACACATATACGTTACATTTTTCTGATATCGGTATTGATACGAGCTGATGCTGCAAAACGATCAGCTGAATTACCACGTCTACTCATTATTTCACTCGATGGTATTGTATATGAACTCAACGAGTTTGATTCTATGATGTTAAATAATTTATTTTCAAGGATTTCGTCATGATTATTTAAATCAATATGAATTTCCTATATTGAATCAATTTCGTCATGAAGGCGTTCAAGCAACACAAGGAATGAAACCTACATTTACGACAATGACATTTCCGAACCATATTTCCATTGCGACAGGTTTATAGCTTATATGAATGAGAAGTCGTTCATTGTTGTCTTTTATTGATAATTTAGGCATGTATCAAGAAGATCATGGCATCGTACATAATTCATTCTTTGATCGACTATTGAATAGAACTATTGGAATGAGTTTGTATCTTTTTGTTTTTGTTTTAATAAAAATACAGTCAAACGATCTTCAATTTCTTTAGGCAGCCGTGACGATGGACAATGGTCGGATCCGAATGTCGAACCAATATGGATTACTGCGACTAAACAAGTATTTCATTTTTCTTATTGAAATCGTTTAACATTTTATTTTTGTTTCAGAATATAAAATCTGCTGTGCTTTTTTGGCCATCATGCCATAATAAATTTCATGGGATTCGTCCGCTTATCTATAGTTGGTCGTATACCGATGATATACCGTTTCGTGAAAAAATTGACAATGCCATTGGTTACTTTCGCGAGTTACCTGTTCAACTCGTTCTGCTATATCATTTGTAGAGTTGAAAAATAGATTATATTTCTTTTTCGAAATAATTATTTTGATTCTCTTTGTTTTCAAAGTGAACCAGATAAACAAGGACATACATATGGGCCGGATTCCATAGAAGTACGCGACACAGTAAGTAGAATCTTGTGGAAGCGAACGTATTTCTATGCTTTAATTTGTTTGTGCCTAATAAGTTAGTACGTCTTGATGGTGATATTGGATATTTATTAGATAGAGTGCAGACGGATCTCGGTGATGATTTAAATATAATTATATTGTCCGATCATGTAAGTGTAAACACCCGAGTGGTATGAATGCATTTGAAGATTTTAAGGGTATGACAAATGTAACAAAAGTAACAAGACCGTTCTATGAAAAATATGTTAATCGATCATCAGTTGACTCAAATATTCTCTCTGGTGCATTATTCAATGTAATGCCAAATAGTGGAAAGGTGAGTGTTTCGTATAACAAACATTTTTTATTCTAAACTATTATTTTGTTTATTAAAACAAACCAAAGACTGAAGAAGTTTTCAATAGTCTAAGTCAAATTCCTAATGTAACCGTATACAAACGTGATGAAATGCCAGAACGTTTTCATTATTCAAAACCAAAACATCGACTTGGAGAACTTACTGCACTGACGAATAGTGAAGGTCACATTTTATCTCCAGTAAATCACTTAGTTCACACTAATTGAACACTAATATCAATTTATATTTAGGCAACAACGAATGCAGCGTATCCGAATAAAGGTAATCACGGATGGGATAACGCAGCACAATCAATGCAAGCAATATTTATGGCTCGTGGTCCTTTATTTAGTAAAAGTATTCAAATTGATTCACTTAATAATGTTGATATCTATCATATTGCTTGCCGCATTCTTAAAATCAAGCCGAATCGGTATGCTAACGCTGGTTCGCTTGCTAATCTAACCAGTCTATTTGCTCCCATCGGAAATACTTCAACGCAAATTACTTTCACATCTACCAATACAACTACAGGACGATCCATTACGCTTAAAGACAGTGCTCACTGCTTATGTTTCTCTCGTAATTTTCTTATTGCATTAATGTTCTTCGTATTATCTTTCACTTTTTGAACAATGTGCTAACAGGAGGAAAACCCTGTTTTTTTTTATACTACCAAATATAATGTTCAATTGAACTATGAGTACTATTGATTATGAATTTCATAAGTAATGTGTCTTTTTCTTGTTTGTTTGAAGAGAACAGGATTTTAATGTATTAGTATGATTGATTCTCGATATTGTTAAACTATCAAGAGCATGCTGATTTGTGTCATTCTTCGAAAGAAAGAAAAACACTCCGATTCTATAAATAATTCATGTATTCGCCCGTCATGCATGTTGTAGTTGGCTCAATAAGATGGTAATGTTAACTAGAAAAAATGATTTATTATTTCTATAAAAAAAGAGAAATAGCCATTTTTAATTATTAGTTCTGTTATTTTTGTTGTAAATCAACATTGCAATATCACGATTAGATTATGAAGCATTATGTAAATTTTAAATCTGCACTAAAACATATCATAAAAACGATGAAGTAGCAAGCCATAAATAAATGACCGACAATCTGATATAGATTTGTTTTCCGTAAGAAGTAGTTTTGATTCTCAAGGTAGATAAAATCTTAAAATTTATGTGTGATTTGTATACTTCAGTCTTATCGTCTGTTGACGTAATAAAATTGTTAATGTCTTAGTTTTTATTAATCGCCTATTTAATTGAAGAATAAAAAATTTAACTTTGCATGTACATAATAAAAAAAAGTCATTTGTTTTTACGACCTTCATAAGTAAGCATAAGTTTTACTACGATGCACTCGTGTCATGTTTGTCAGTTTGCTATTGGTCTTAACAATGGTGGGCGACACGGACTTTGTTTTCAAAATGCGTAATCGTAATTCAGGTCTCGTTGATGCAAAAAAAAATGAAAAATTATCATCCGTTTTTATTTTAATGAATTACAAAGGAATTTGAAAAAAAAGGATTGCCTACATGAAACTTCATTTTTTTAATGCGGTGCGAAGCACAGCATTCAGGTAGTCGGGCGCGAGTTTTTTTTTACTTTTTTACTTGACGCGTACGCATCTAAAAGGTGATTTTTGCTGTGTGATGATCTCGAAATTGAAGAGTCATAGAAGATTTGTTGAAAATTTAGGTAAGAGTTTTAAGATCAAACTTGATATATCTTTTTTCCGCTTTTAAATAAAATTTTCGCCTGTACAATAAATGTGGTTACAAAATGATGATTTTGAAAGAAAATCTATAGTTTTTTGTTTCTTTCTAACTTGAGTACGCACAAAAAGTTCTCATTAAATGNNTTTTTTCAAATTTTCAATACTAAGTTTCGGTCGCCTAAAAATATCATTCGAAAACGATGATTTTGAAAGGTTTTTATCGTAATGATGTCATTTAGCAATAGTAGCCAATAGTCTATTTCTTCGCATCTGATCTAGGATAGGGAATCATTGAAATAATTTAATGTTCAATCACAAGCATTCTCTAGGATTATGTTGATAATCACGAAAAAAATTTTCTCAGCAATGAATTCTATTATGATTACTTGAAAACTAAAACAAAACTGTAATGATTTTGTGAACGAGGAATTTTAAGATTACTTGTTCCTTTTCCGTTAAATTTTTTATTTTTTTTTCGTGTACTCGGCTCGTGCTTCGCACCGCATTTCGTATGCGAGTGAAACTTGAATACCATCTAGTTAATATTTAGTTCTGCTATTAGAGGCAAAGACTATTGTTGAATCAATCAGTAAATAATCTTGGAGGTGAAGTAGCAGAAAGATGTACAGTTGTTCTACGCCCAATGAACACTTGTTTGCTTGTTTGTTTTGTTACTTACACCCGGCACAGTTTGCCTTCAGCTTTAATAATTACGTGATTCAACATTTCTTTTTTCGTTCCATCTGAAAAGCAAACACGCAATAATGTGAAGGTTACAAAGCAAGCTTTTAAATTTCTTTTTGCTGTGGTAATGTTTTGAATGGTTCGAAATGTTGTTGTTTGTCTTTTCTGACATGTCATTATATCGTCGACGCATATGCATTTATTGTAGTGCTACAGTTTTATTTGTAATTATTCAATCGTTAGTTTATATATTTTATTCATCCGAGTCTTATTGCCGGAATAAACTAGAAATATCAATACCGGAGAATTTAAGCGACAAAGCAAGTATATTGAAAATTAATACACGAGTTTTATGCTGGATTCCAACAACACTTAAGCGACTTGATCGAGCAGTTGTTGTATATGAGTGAGTGAATCCTTTAATAAGGGAAATAATAATTTTCTTATTTCGAATTCAGCACATGGGCTAAACGATGTGACCAGTCAATTTTTGTCATCGGTGGTTCCCGTCCATCGCCTCCTCCCGACACTTCAAAATATCCATTTACGATCGCTTATCTTGATAATGAAAATGTCGAAAAATATAAATTTCTATCTGAAAAAGTTTTACTTTCGTTACTCCACATATACAATAACTATGGTAAGGATTATGATTGGTTTTTTAAAGGTGACGATGACACGTTTGTTATTGTCGAAAATCTTCGTCATTTTCTTCGACGTCGTCTATCGAATGCATCATTTTATTATGGTTATACAGCCACAACTCCAGATCGTTTCTATACGTCAGGTGGTGCTGGCTATGTTTTAAGTCAAGCGGCATTACTTCACTTTGGTGAAGAAATTTTAACGAAACCTGAAAAACGTAAATTATGTAATAAAGATCACGCTGAAGATGTAAATATTGCTTACTGTCTAGCAAGAATTGGTGTTTTCGCTATGAATGCACGTGATTATCAATTACGTGAAACATTTCATCCGATGACATTTCAAGAACATTTTATGGGAAATTTTACGGAATGGATTGAAAAAAATGCACAGTTCGTCCAGAAAAAAGGTGCAGAATGTTGTTCACCATGGACTATATCATTTCATAGTATGAAACCAGACGAAATGAAGATGATGCATTTTTTACTGTATCATATACAAAAAGCACCTGTTTGAATAAAATAAAAACTCAATTGACTCTTGTTGTTTTTTTTTCTATTCATATATTTCCATCTGATTTCTACGTACTAATCGACTGAAAGGCATATCTTGTAATTATGTAAGAGTGCACTTGAATATAAAATAATGATTATTCGATGAAATCCAATGCAGTCGTGTCTATGTATGCATAACAAACGCACCGTTTTAGATAGGGTGTGAAGCCTTCTAACAAGTGTAAATTTATTCATTTTTCTACTATGAAAAATACGCAATAGTGTTTTTTCTATTTTTATAATGAAAGAAAACAAGTAACGAAGCTGTCGAACATTTGTTTTTATGACACTTTATATTAGTTATATATTAGATTCAATTGAATTAAGTCAATTTTGATACCAATCGCTCTCAATCTCAGTTTAAGATGCTTTTTGTGTAACTATTGATTCGAGAAAAAATAGTATCTGTCCTACCGTCTGTGCTCTACAGAAAAAAAAATCTACAAATATAATTTGTTGTTGAAAAATTTTCATCTCGGATAAATTAGGACTTCATTCAAATTAGAATGACATGGATTTCCTCATGGAGAACAGGAAAAGTGTTTATGTTTCTGTTCACTCCACATATTCAGTTACTCGCATTGTTTGATTCACCTTCATTAGTCATTCGTTTGAGTTCAGTATTCGATAGAGACAATGACGATGTCACTGTGCCCCCCTCATTCCTACAAAATCGAACTAGTGGTGTGTTGTGGGCATAGAAAAGGCAGCACATAATAGTCATGAGACTGTATCTTCAGAACGATTCCATGATAGTTGCTTGTTTCTTTTGTCAATAAAACAGCGCACACGATAAAGAGGATAACCTATGATACGAAATATTTTGCCATGATGATGCGCGCGCTATAAATGTCTACGAGAACCTGTAACCTTTACCAAAGATTATTCCAGAAAAAGAACCTACCACTCTATGCTCTTTTTTGCCTCGATTTGCAATAATTAATTCGTAAGCTAGGTTTTTCGATCAACCGATATCTATCATTCTGATTTTTCTGAGATGAAAATGTTCAAGAATAAATGATATTGTTTTTTCCTGTAGAGTATATTCACTGCATGAAACGGTATAGACGATTCAGAGTAATTCGAGCGTCTATTTTTTTCTTTATAGCGTAGTTTTTAGTGCATTGCTGACCTCATTAAGTATGATAGGGATAAAACTTAATATTGGTTAACTTTTCGCCCAAAAGAGTATTGTAGAACGTAAAATTTTCAGACTGGTAGTTTCAAGTGTTGATAGTTTGCATATCCAAAAACTAATCAAACGAAACTGATTTTTTTATCGAGAGCGTCTGATCCTTGGCCAAACCACAGTCTGTTTCTTCATCAAGTCAACGAGATGTAATACCCCGAGAAAGCAATTGTATCAATTACTTTTCATTTTGGTTTCAAAAGATACAATATATTTTTTCATTGTATGATATTTGCTTGTTTCTTTTGTCAATAAAGCAGCGCACAAGATAAAGCGAATAAGCTATGATAAGAAATTTTTTTTCCGTCTCTGTGCACTTACTAAAAATACCACAGAGAAACTATAGCCTTCATTGAAGATTATTGACGAAAAAGAGCTGTCATTTTTGGTCCCCTTTTATTTCGCTCTGCAATCATTTAGTCACACGTTAGAATTTTTGATTTAACGATGGTATTGCTTTTAATCTTCGGACTTTTCTCAGTCGTTGTTATTCTTGCCCTCTTCATCTACATCAAGCTGATTCGACCAGCAAAACAATTATACGATGCCTTTCGTGCGCAAGGTTTTCCTGGCGAGCCATTCGTACCACTAATTGGTCAGATGAAGGATTATCAGCAAGCAGAAAAATCTTCAGACGTATTATCGTACTTTAATGAGTTGTGCAAGAAACATGGCCATTGCTTTCTGTTCAGTTATGGACCATTCACCCGCTTTTTCTGTAGTGAACCCGAAATTATAGCTGAAGTTTTGGGTCGAACGAAAGCACAAAATTTTCGAAAACCAACTAACTTCATCGGTATACTCAAGCCAATTATCGGACATCAAAATGTACTTCTGTTGGAAGGGTCTGAACATGATCGTGCTCGTAAAATGCTGAATCCAGCGTTTCATTTTGTTAAGCTTCAATCCATGATTCCCATCATGACAAGAGAAACTGAAAATGCAATTGATGCCCTATTGGAAGAATCTCATACAAAGACGATTGATCTCAAACTGGAATTCAAGTCGATGACACTTTCGATCATTGCGGCAAGTGCGTTCGGGCAAAGTTTCGAAGAAATACCAGATGCCAAAAAGATCGTCTCAAATGCATTCAATGAAGTATTAGATGCTATCAACTATCGTACAGTACGCATGATTAATTTAATTCCATTAGTAAACAAGTTACCATTCTGGCGCAAACAAATCGTGGATGAAGGAGCGAAAAGAGTGAATGATTTTGTCGACAGAGTCATTGCTAATCGACGACAAGGGAAATCTGAAAGTCTGTCTTCAAACATTGACCTTCTAGGTATGTTCCGTTTGTATAATTTCAAAGAAATTCAGCCATGGTTTCAGATAGAGATTGAGTGGTTATCACTAGCGCTTAATATATGCTGTTTATTTTATATATCATAGATCTTCTTCTATCAGTGTCGGATGATGATGGACAAGGACTTTCAAATAATGAAATAAAAGATGAAGCACTAACGTTTATCCTCGCTGGTCATGAAACAACAGCAAGTTTGATGGTGTGGACTATTTATGTTCTTATGACAAACGAACACGTTCTAGAAGCATGCCGAAAAGAAGTCGACTGCGTCTTATCAGATGGTCGAAAGCTTACAGCTGCAAATATAAACGAGCTGAACGTAATTGGTGCTGTGCTGAACGAAACTCTGCGTCTGTATCCACCTGCTCCATACATTACTCGAGAGTGTGCTAATGAGCATATTATCGGACAAGGTAGCCAAAACGAAGTACGAATGCCAAAAGGATGCACTGTAGTAATCAACGCTGCAGTCCTTCATCGACGGCCGGATCTATGGCCTCGACCAGATGAGTTCGATTACAATCGCTGGATACGAGATCCGGTTACTGGACTAAAACCAAAATTAAGTCACCCCTATGCTTATCTTCCGTTCGCTGCTGGTCCTAAAAATTGTATTGGCCAGAATTTTGCTCTTCTTGAAGCCAAGGTTATTTTAGCCCTATTGGTTCAACGATGTAACTTTGAATTGGTTCCTGGCCAGAAGGTAATCCCTGAGATCGCAATAACAATGCGACCAAAATATGGCCTCTTTGCTCGAGTTTCGTCTCGCCGGTAGAGCAAAACAAGAGACATTTATAATTTAATTATTCGTTTCATATAGAACGTAGTAAAAATTACGATAAAATTATAGACACCTTTTAGGGACGCACTATTTTTCAGTATTAATCTGTGATACAAATATTAATACATCTTTTATTTAAGTATCATCTATTCAGGTTAGAAATAATCTGATAAATGTCTGCTAGAAATCGCGATGCTACTGCATTGACTCTTCAAACGACAAGTACCAATGGTACCGAGAAAGTAATCAAATGAAACAGCGAACCGACCTGTATAGCTATATTAATAAGAAATATCTGGTGTAATCTTTATATAAACTAATACCAGTTAATCTTATTGATCCACTAAGCTTTCATCGAATTCTTACAAAAAGAAGAGAAGAAAACCTGTAAAATACACTGCGATTCAATGGTCAACCAATACAATAAGAAAGAGCATTACAAAACTCAGTTAAAATTGTGTAAAGACTACATCAAATTAGTATTTTCCATACATTGTTTAGTCTATGTGTCTGAAAGAAAAAAAAACCCGCAAATGTGGCACTGCTCTTATTCACTTATATCTATTACATGCTAGTTTTCTTTCTTGCTAAAAATTGTTTATCCTAAAGAATTCAACTTATGCGTAGCAAGATCTTGTATTTTCTTATTACTCGTAACATCGTTTGTGAATCGATTTCGGTTATACCGATGAGTTCTGCTTTCAACGAATTGTATTGACCATAAGTTTATGTTCGATATTTCTTAGTTTTGACACAAAAAAAAACATATTTATTTAGATTGTCTTTTTTTTTGAAAAGATGAATAACGATTTAATAAGGTTTTGATTTTCGTGTTCGTGGTGTAGCCGACTAGACAAAAGAAAACTATGTTTTTCAAATTTATAAAAATCTAAAAAAATCTTACCGTTGCCTCAACATCTTCAAGTTTTGAAAGTAGGTCAGCTTTTTCTCGGCCCCATGCAGATGTATTCTCTTGAAACTAAAACAAATCAGCATTTAACGTTACTTTATTGAAAAAGAAAACTTCTACAAAAATCTTACTCGAGCTTTGAGATTAGCTAATTCTTGTTGGTAAATTAAATTTTGTTGAACAAGATCTTCTCGATGATTATTTACCAATGTCGTATTACGTCCATTAGATAATCGTCTCTACTAAATACTCAGTTTATGATCAATAAAAACTTAAAAACTAGCGTACTTGAAGTTGTTGAGTTTCTAAACCGAGTGCTGCATGTTCAGATAGAAATTTTCTATCAACATCATTAAATGCTCCTACAATGTTGATTTTTATTTTGCTTCAATAAAGTTGATTTCGCAAAGCTGAAATTCTCACCTCCTGATCGTTTCTGTTTCATATAATTATTAATCATTGCTTCGAGTTTTTCAATAACAAGTTCTTGACGTCGAACAGTTTCCTCGAGACCGTCAGCTTTGCCCAGCCGTTGTTGAATGAGTTTCATTTCTACTTCACGCGCTTGACTTGTACGTACTAAAGCATCATATTGAGCACGTAATTCACCTCTCTAGAACAAAAGAAAATTCTTTTTTCTAGTAGAAAGAAAATACTCTCATGTCTTTGATGTTTATATACTCGAGTTAGTTCTTTTTCATAACTATTTATTTTTGCATAATTTTCTTTTAATTCAAGTGATTGCGCAGATATCTTAGCACTTAAACGATCTGAAAAAACAACGATGATATTTTCTTTTAATTAAATAATCGATTTTCTTTCTCTTACTATATATATCTTGAATTTTAGCTTTATCGATTTTATCACCTTCTAAAATTTCAATGAAAACTTTCTTTTTTCTATCAAAATTTTCTAATTTTGCTCTTAAATCAGTGTTAGCGGCCGTTAAAGTTTTATGTTGATCACGTAATTGCATAACATCTTGTATAACACGTCGAATAGCTTGCTTGTATTTGCCAACTTCACGTTCAAAATAATCGAACCAACCTTCGATATCGTCATCACGACGTGGGGGATAATTTGTTCCTAGCATAGCGCGATATTCCGTTGGTAGATCATCCAAATCATATGGATTAATACGTGGAATACGATAGCGCGTCTTCTACATTGTCAAAATGTAAATAAAGAATTGAAAGAAAAAACAATAATCGTATAAACTAACATCTGATGGTGTTGCAGTTTGTTGAACTTGAACAGGCTGTTGAACTTGGATAGGCTGTTGATACTTTCAAAAACAACAAAAAATTTGTAAGTATAAAAGCAAGACAAAGATTAATTGAACATACGTACTTCATAGTGAGGTGGCGGTTGATAGTATGGGGCTGCTAAAAATGTTGGTTGAGGCGCCTTGTAAAAAGAAAAGAAAAATTGAATCGAATGTTTTCGTCATATTTTAAATGCAGACAAGAGAATATGTTAGTGGCTGATTGAATGCAATTGCTGGTTTTGGTACTAGAACCCATTGGTTTTGGTTTCGAGAATTATAAGACATGTGCATTTATTTCATTCTGTGACTTAGCAGCAATCGTTAGAAGAACATGTCATAGAAAACTGAGATGATTTTTGATCGAAGAAAAATATTTTTCTATTTTTCAAGTCAGAAAAAGAGAGAACAGTCAGCGCTTTAATAACGTTAAGTGCTTGTTTGTCTTGTAGGTGTAGGTGATCGTTCGCAATTTTGAATCATAATCAAATAAATCTATTTCGATTGATCGAAAAGATTAAGTAAAAGAAAATGTTTTGAATTAAGAATACTGAATGTTTTATATTTCAAATTTAATAGAAATAACTATTATAATAGATCTAAATTTAAAAGATTTTTATTCTTTCACAATGTTTAGATTTGTTCTGGAATTATTTGACTGCAGTATGTATATGAGACTATAATTACTCGATATAAATCGTTAAAGAACTATTAGCTGCAAACGTCTAATAGTTCACATTCGAGAAATGACCGAACTGACACAATAGTAATTGGAAGATTGTTGCCACGTACTATTAAATTTTATGCATGTGTGAAATCTATTCAACACAGTAAATAGAAAAATGAAAGCTTTTTGACGACAGCTGAATACTTCATAATAGACACAGAGAAAAGAAAAAATAACCAACCAAGAAAAGAGTTATTAGTATAGAACTACTTTGATGTTCCGTTGTTTCTTGTATATGAAAACTCACTAGAAGTCGACTACTTAACCTACAGATTGAAGCTACATGTATAATATATTTAATAAAATCGACTCGGTAATCATTGATAATCCTAATGAATATAAACTCTGGTCAATTACAGAATGCCTTATAAAAAGTGTATAAGTAAAATCATGCATTTGAAACTACTACATTATTCTAAATCAAAATAGAGCGACATTGAATCGAGTTTTATCAACAATCATTTTTTCCCGTAATTACAAAAAAATTCTTTTCCATCATTCTCGTTTTTCTATTGTATAGACATAGACTTACTGGTATGGGTGATCGAGCAACATGTGCGGCTGGTCGTGGCGGCGTCGGCGGCGGCGGCTGTGGTGCTGATGATGAGGCTGATGATGTTTGTATGGATGGTAAAAAACTTTTCTTTGTTACAGGTGCTTGAATGTAAAGAGGTTCAACATCATTTTGTTGACCGTTTGGATTAAAGTACGATGGCAATGCTGGCATATTACTATTGGTTGGTAAAAGAAGATTTCTTGTTGGATGTCTTTCAGTAACGATACGGAAAAGCATTTCTGCTGTTAAATATTTCGAACTTTCGGCTGCTAAGTCACCATCACTATGGATCAGAAGACCTTCAAATTGTAATTGTTTTCAAATTAAAATCAGTATTGGAAAAAAGCAATACCTTCGGTTCTCATGCCTTCGCTTCCGAATGTTGATGTCAGCGCGTTCATTAAACGTTCGTCTAAAATAATAGCTGTCCATCCAAGTAAACCCGATATACGCCAATTTTTACTATTGGCAATATTTTGATACGGATAAAATTCAAGTATAATTGCACTAGCATTGCTTGTAAACATATTGTCTTTTTCATTTTGATGGCAAAAAAGAAAATCATGTTTCCATATTGGAATCTTAGACTAAAAACAATATATATATATTTTTTTTTCAGCACTCTGAATGATGCATCTAATTTTAATCGATTGATTCTAATCGTTAAGTCGATTCCATACTTGGAGGGCTGGACAACATCCCCAAAAATCGAGAAATCGTTCCATTTACAGCAGAAATTGTTTACCCACAAAAAGTCAAGAAGAAACGCTTCATCAGGAACAGATCCTTTCTAAGCAGAACTACACCAAAAACAGAGAGACATCGATCATATCCTTATCGCCTCTCAGACAAATTTCAATTAGAAACGGT
>OENM01001023.1:22753-39793 GCA_900239745.1 Rotaria magnacalcarata
TTGTGCTCCGTACTCTCATGACCAACGGTCCGTATTACTGCGCCAGATATTACGACAAGCTTTCACCCGGAAAATAGTCGTAAAGTAACCGTAAACGGTCCGTACTGTTCGACCTGGCTACAGTCATCTTGCATGACAAAGAGGATGAAGAAGGACGCCCCTTAAAAAGAAGGACCTCTGCGGGGCCTGTATTGATGTATAGTCCCAAAGTAGTTCTTTGTTTTCAATCGTATGCCTTCTCAATGAAAAAAGCTACAGTATTCGCACGTTCTTAAAAATATACGCAAGAAGTCAAAGAGTTGAACTGCCATCTATTGTGACTATAAGAATATATTACGATAATCATACCCTTTTAGATGCTAATGATATTTGAGGATAACCATCGTATGAATATTCAGGTAATAATAAATCTTGTCCGTTAGCACTAACAATTGGTTTGAACTCAATGCCGCGATGTTCATTTTTTTCGTTCAGTAAATAATTTTGTCTATTAATAGATATAAAAATGAATTGATTCATTTACTGAAACAAACTTATATTTAGTAGAAAAACAAAACTTGAGACCTATAAGCTTTAAAATCAGATACAATCCGAGTAACAGCATAGATTGATAGATTTTCTGTAATTGGTGAATCAAATCCATTCAATAGAGCTTCCAAACCAAAATATCGAATACTTTCTTTCGATAAAGAACTTAGTTTTCTCATCATGGAAATATATAAACAAGTCGTTTGTGATGTTTGTTGTAATGGTTGTTGTAGATTTATATGATATTGATAGAATGGTTCAAAATTTTGCCATTGAAAACGATGTTCAACTATTTTCTTTCCCGTTGGTTCATCAATAATAAAAATAATCAGTTCTACAAATAAAACTTTAAACTGTTGTTTTTTCTTCTTCCGGTATCCGCGATTGTTTTAATTCAAACAAATATTAATTTACCCTCGGATAGACTTTTATCTTCTGCTATGTCTGCATAGATCATTTCATTCCATTGTGGTGAGACGCCTTCAATAAAATTTGTTGCATTAATTGTTTCTCCAATCTCTCCTTCCTCCAAAGTTGCTTTGGTTTGTCTATACATATATAAATCAAAATATAATCAAAATTCATTTTTAATTACGTTGTAACATAGCATCTAGGTGAACGATTATTGATATTAGGTAAATTAGCTGCGCCATGTACGAGTATATGAATAAGTTCTTTACAACGTGGTGCTACATGCGGAAATAGTGCACTGTATTTAGCTGTTGCCATTGTAAGTTATAGTTTGTTGCAAAACAATAGAAAATGTATTTATTTAAGTTTGAAAAATGTGTCGACACTTTACATTGTACTTGACAGAACTGATCGATAGTCAGTAACAATAAACAAGACAAATATAATTATTACCTTTTCTCCATTATTGTTTGTCATGTTTTGACTTTAAATCGAAGAAGAAAATTTCAGAAACGACTCTCCCATTGCTTCACAATGCAAAATTTCAAACCACGAAGTAAAACTAGAGTCAATTCTTTTTAAGAGAACGAATCCAATAATTAGCCAGACACACTGATAAAGCAATGACATTTATTTTTATCCGAAATTTGTTTTTTTACCGTTTAGTCAAATTTGTATCCACTTAAAAATTGTATCTAGCAGAGTAAATATGATATTTATTTATAGACGCACAAATTCATGTTTTTATAGAACTTAGCGATTTTATTAAGTATCAAGCTTTTTTTGTTCCTATTGAACGAAAAATTGGCACCACCTTGAAATCCATTATGCAATAATCGCCATTCTGTCTAATCGAACTCAATAACTTACCTGATATGAGAAACTAAATCTTGATAAATGCTATGCTCTTGTAAGACAATGCTCGAAGCCAAACAATTGATCATTACATTTATTTTATTAGCATCAAACTATATTATTCAATTGAGTTTAGAATGATTTCATTGTTAATCATAGAAAATATATCGAAACGATGAATGTACTATTCGCCTGAAGACACACTGACTATTGAAGAATTCATGAACCCTTATAGATACCGTTGTATGTATGTAATGCACAGCATCACTTTATTTATTTAAAATAAAAATTATNTCTGTACTCATCATATTTAATTCTTTAGCACATTGATAATTACGCCAATACATTTCTGAGTAAATCCATAAACGTACAAGATAAATATAACCTTTCACTGAATACAGGGAGGGCTCGGTTTGGGATCCCCCCAAAAAGGGTCGGAATAGAAATTCTGCGTTTTTCTCGTGTCTTAACTATCAATCGAAGAAACAATTAGCGATTAATTTTCTCCTATGGATGTATGATCTATTGAGTTACTCAGATGGATTAGGCAGTGAATTCGAAAAATTGACATGTTGGGATTTTGCTTGTAGGCCACACTCGACCGTTCGGTAACGTGTAGCTTTTTTTGTACCAACGACCACACTTTTAGCATCTCCCCGATAACGGAACTAAGAATTCGCCCGAAAATATTTGTTTTCTACCGGTCTTCTAGTAGCCGGCCGGAAAGGGTTAAGTATCAAGCTTTTTTTGTTCCTATTGAACGAAAAATTGGCACCACCTTGAAATCCATTATGCAATAATCGCCATTCTGTCTAATCGAACTCAATAACTTACCTGATATGAGAAACTAAATCTTGATAAATGCTATGCTCTTGTAAGACAATGCTCGAAGCCAAACAATTGATCATTACATTTATTTTATTAGCATCAAACTATATTATTCAATTGAGTTTAGAATGATTTCATTGTTAATCATAGAAAATATATCGAAACGATGAATGTACTATTCGCCTGAAGACACACTGACTATTGAAGAATTCATGAACCCTTATAGATACCGTTGTATGTATGTAATGCACAGCATCACTTTATTTATTTAAAATAAAAATTATTTTCAACTATCTCTGCATGATTTATTTCAATGCATTGAAAAAACAGAGAATAATAATATTATAATAAATATAAATAATTATAACTCACGTTATTATCTCCTTCGTCCATTCTTCTCTTCAAATATCATCTTCCTTTGAACAGAATCTTCTTCATTTACTTCTCTGTACCGTTTTCCCGTAAGTTTTCTTTAGAGATATAAAATATTCTTAGTTTTTTTCTTCTCAGGAACAATCTTCAAGTAAATCTTCCTTTCTTCATAACACAACTCTTCTTTCTTGTTTAAGCGTGTTTACATAATTTCTTTTTTCTTGATACACATAGAATAAAGAAAAAAAAACAAAAACAATCAATTTGAGAACCTTATCGTGCAAAGAACCAAAAAAGAGAGAGGGGAAAACACCATGAACTAGACACGAAAAACATGAAAAGTGTAGCGCAGAATACACATACACAAAGAAAAAAAAGAAGAAACCATATTGGTTGAGTAAAGAGTTAGTTTAAACATTTTTTTTTACTTTCATAGCAAAAAAAGCAATGTTGACTAGACACTCACCCCGATGAGATTCGTCAGCAGGGAATGAATGTCATTGGTTTTTTCTATTTTAATCGTATGCATAACCAGGACTGCGACGTCGACGATCACCACCTAAATATAAAACTTTAATTGAAAAACGAAAGATGTTATTTGACTTTCAAATCATTACCACGTCGAGATCGTGATCGACTTCGACTGCGTGATCTAAATGATTGAATAGATAGAACTTAGTAATTTGTATTAATCAACAAACCGAGATCGATGAGAATGATGACGATGTTTTCGATGATAAGATTTTCGATCTGGAGTTGGTGACCGACGATAACTATGTCCGTTTGATCGATTGTATGATGTTGTACGAACACCCATGTAAATGCCAGGTGCTGTAATAGAGAACAAAACGTATTTTCAAAGAGTATACTAAAGTTTAAATGAACTTACTGGGTGTATGAGCCCGTCTTGTCACCGAGTAATCAATACGTAAACGATGATGATCGAGTTCCGAAGCGTTAAGTGCTTCTTTAGCCTAGACAAGAGAAAACAGAAACAAGAGTAAATTCGAATTGAATTTTTATGTCTTATTTTACTCGTGTTGCACTTTCGACTTCTTCGTAATAAACGAAACCAAATCCACGTGATTTATTTGTTTTTTTATCAATTACAACTTGTACATCTTTAACTCGACCGAATTTATGAAATAGATCTAAATTAATATAAACGATTTAGAGAAAAAAAAATATTTCCCAACAAGTTTGAAATTACCTTTTAAATCACGTTCGGTTGTATATTGTGATAAACCGAAAACGCCGAGTACTGCACTTGGTATTGGATTTTCACGATGAACTTCATTTGGTGGTCGACGACCCCCTTTCGGACTTGGACTACGTCGTGATCGATTACGTGATGGCGAACGAGAACTACTATGGATAAATCATAAATTCGATTATCAAATGAATTCAGAATTTGTCTCGCAACGTTTTGACTACATTCCAATAATAAATCTAATTATTCATTCTGCAATGGAATTTTCTATCTCTAATACATTCTATAACAAGATTTCATAGATGAACTGCGATGGTAAGGTTGCCAAAATAAATCCGGATGTGATAGTCTTCCGGACTCCGAAGACTGTCGGAGTTAATCTGTAGCGATGCTATCTTTCATTAAAAAAAAAAATTACTACTCGCTGCTTTTCGTATGACCTTCCCTTGAACGTTAATAGTATTACAAAAACCGAAACTTGGACAAGACAAGGTCGCAGACATTGCGACGGTTCCTCACTTTGTTCTCTTTTCAATGGCATTGTTTACCAACAACTTCACGAAAATTGTTCTCACCAATTTCATAACTAAAGTTGGTGACTATGAAATTGTGTTATAAAAGGAAATTAAGACTACATTGCTGGCATATTTTACTCACTATATGCAATTAGGTTATCAAATCGGTCGGTCCATTCACACATTTAGTTGATAATTGAATCAATCTGAAAATTAATCATGGTGATGCCGCAGGGAACAGAATCACAGGAAATTTTAATTTTTTCTTCTAATACTACTCACAAAAATGGCTTGAAGGGAGTTGAGTCGCGCTAGGGCCATTCCTTCTCTATGCTATTTTATCTTCTAATTAATGATATAATCAATGTAAATTATATAGTTTGTCTATTTGCTAAGTTAATCTTGAGTAGAATATCAATTAAAAAATTAGCACACTACCGCTTGGGTGATGGCGATCGACTGTTTCGTGGTGAAGTAGGCGATCGTCGACGTGTTCGTCCACTATCTCGTTCTCTTGAATACTAAATATTAACAAAAGAATGGCTCGAATTTTAATTAAAAGCTTCATGATAAGTAATACTTACACCTCGATCACTCATATTAGCGTGCAAAACAATGACTGATTTGAAAATGAATGAAGGCTGAAAAACAAATAAATAAACAAACAAATAAGTAACAAAGACTTGTCATACCTAGCGACATATTATTTGATTGGTAGATTGTCTATGACGATCATGTGAATTCATTCCCCTGACTTGTTTCAATAAGCAAAAAGAAAGAGAGCGCTGTCTGCTGTCTGAAACGGATAAGTTCATTTCGTTTTTGGTTTTGGTTTTATACAAGTAATGAAATTTCGAATTAAGTTGAATAATCAAACGTCTTCAATAATATTCGATGATAATAATGAAAGCCTCTCAATTCATGATTTAAAAGCCACAATACAAAAAAGATTTCCATCATTAAGAAAGTTAAACTTTCATTTATCACTTAATGACAAAGATTTATTAATTGAAAATCAAACAATGTCTCAATCGGGCCTTGTTAATGGTGATACGATTTATATCCTAAATGAAATTAAGAAAAATAATTTATCACTGTTATCCCTATTATCGGTCGATCATCCATTGACACTCGATGAAGTACGAGATTCACAAACATATCCAATATCAACTCATCTTCTGATTGATTCTTCTCAGCCAGAAACTGATTTCGATTATATTACTATAGTTATACATGCTTTAATGCTTGAAAGTGGCTTTCAAATGGTAAAGAAAAGTTCTTTCCTTTTTTTTTATTGCAGAAAAAATGAATGAATACATTTTTTTTTCTTTTAGGATACAGAAAACAATTATGATATAAGAATTGCAAGAAAATCTTCCACATTTTATGTCATCCGTTATCGACATAAATTATGTGACAAAGAACGTATTACATGTTCATTAGCAATTATGAAAACGGACGCACTAGTGACAATCAATGGTGGAAATGTTTTTCAAAAATTTTAATTAATCCATTTCCGTTTTTTTTTGCTTAGGTATTGTTAATTCAATATCACAAGCTTGCGGGAAATTATCATTTAATATTGCCAATTATTTATGTACACAAAAAGAAGGTATAAAAATAAATTTGAATTCAAGTTGACAGTTTAAAAACGAAATTTTTATTATTGATAAATCTCCATTCGAAAATCAAGTGTTCAGTTTGGGCTATGAGTCTTTGTGTAACCCTGAACACGGTCACTGGAGATATCTTTGAATTCGAATGTGTAACATATTTTTCCGGAATGAATCAGTTCAGTAAAACCAGCCTGTTCAGATCCTGTCTGAGTCTTCGTCTCTATCAACACAAGTGCTCTTGAACGAAAAGAAGGATTTTTCTCATAGACATGTTTTCCTTTTAACTTTTGAAAACGTGATCCAGTGGTCTCTCGGAGTCTCTGTTTTTTGCTTAAAAATTTTCAAACTATACCGAGATCTTAAATGGTTTATGGATTTGTGAATAGCGTCTATTCGTTCTTATATTATACATTTTCTTTTAGCAATTGGTTTAAATGCAGTCTTTCCTTATCATCATCTTCGTGACTTATCACGGTCCTTCAAAGATAATTTAGCAAATCGTCTATTGTGTAAATTACTAGAAGGTAAAAGCTATCTTTTTAGTACTTAAATGTTTTGTTTTGATCCAAATTCATTTGTCTAGAATCAGGACAACGCTCGAGTGCAACATTGATTGGATTACCAAATGAAATAAAAGTAAATTTATTAATTTGTTTTCCATGAATATATGATTTTCTTATTGATTTCATTTTAGCTTCGCTTAGGGAAGTATCTTCCAATAAAATCTTTACTTGCACTTCAATCGACATGTCGCGATATTCATAACACTTTAAATGATAATATTTTTTGGCATGATTTATGCGTACGAGATTTTGACAAAACTGGTATATATAGATAATTTTGTTTTTTTTTCTATTCTTAACGAAAAAATTAATTTTCGTTTCAGCAATAATATCAGCTTCGAGTACGACAGAGAACAGCTCAAATGAAAAAAATTGGCATAAATTGTATCAAATAATCTATGCTCAAAAACAAGCCATATTAAGGCATCAAACAAAATTCTCTCCAATGTTCCATACGACTTTTGTTCCAATAGCACCACCACCCGGTCATCCAGCACATCGAGTTATTTTTCCAGATCCAACTAATGCCGCAACTGCTGGATTTCATCCTTTTCCATCAGCCATTTACCGACCTATTCCACCTGGCGTATTCCGTAAGTGAATTTTGTGTTATGTTTATTTTTATTTTTCGAGCTGCTTCGTATCGTGCTTGCCAAATTCGTCTTTTTCTTCTTGCTACTACAATTATGCTAGCAAAAAATCACGACTCATCATCTTTTTATTTTTTTCTAACTATAAAAAGGTATTTGTACTGCGAATACACAGCAGGCACAAACAACACAGCATCAGCAAGCACAACATCACATATTTTGTCAACCACTTTTTGGTCTAAAATGGGTCGTGATTTTTGCAGGTATATGCTTAATTTCAATTTTCTTTTTTTGAAAAACGAACAGAAAGTTAAAAGTAAACTAACGTTTTGATATCATTTTTATTTCAAGCTGCTACTATGATTCCACTACCGCCATGTTTTCATCCTGTTTGGCTTGGCTAAGAGAAATGCTTTGTCTACACTCTCGTTCATTTATCCACGATCGTTAGGTTTTCATAAATATAGATATACATATATATTTTGTGTCATTTGTGTTTTTGTCTTCTGTAATGTATATAGACATTATAATGGCGGGTTCTCTAGTGCATCTCACCTAACATAATCGTTTTCTTTTACTCGGCGTGTAATAACGGTGTGTCTCGTTGTTTTTTGTTATTGAACATTGTTTTTGCCTGTTATTACTAGTGATCTGCAACTCCTCTATTCTTCTTTTTTTCTGTATGAAACAAAGCCTCTTTATCTACTTTAAAATAGATAAATAGATCAGTAGGTTATTTGCTTTTTATTCTTGTATCATTGTGAAATAGTAATTTTCAAAAACTAACAACAACAGGTATAAGCATAGCATTGAAGATGATCCATCGCGCTTTTTTTCCTCTTGCCTAGCTTGTGTATGATCAGTGCATCAAGATTCGTTTAGTTTCCAACATATATTTAACGGGTGTTGTGTTTCTATCTATCTATCTGTCTATCTATCTATCTATTATACTAAAACGTTGATTTATTCGTTTGTTTTGCACACATTCACTCTTTATGATACTTGTATTAACATATACGTAGATAGGAATACATAAAAAAAAATCAAATTATGGTTTTCGTTTTTGTTTGGTTTTGTTTTACTGTAGACGTGCGTGCTATCTATAACTTTCATGCGTACATTCAAGCAACCGTTTTAAATATTTGAAAAAAAAAGAACCAAACTGTACGTTTGATGTATATCCGTTCGTTTTGTTTGTTTTTTTTTGGCGTGATATCATCTATCATTTAACAAAATATATCTAGCATCATTATCAGGATTTGATCGAATATGATCTATCCATCTTTGGTTTAATTTGTTTTTCTAATTTTGCATCGTCTAATTTTCATAGCGCTCAACGAGAAAAAGAATGCTGTTCGGGCTAAATTGAAAGTAATGAGCATGTTGATGTTACTGATTTCAATTACAGTTTTGAGACCATTTTTTTTACATATTGTCTCATCCTAATGGTGAAAAGATAGTCTATCGAATATAGGCTTTTTTTACAGGCCTTGATTATTTAGCTTTTGGAAAATCGAGGATGCTCTAGACAGAAGCGTTTAATTGTCGATTGGTAAGAGGTGGTACTCAAAAATTATTATAATTATTCTGTAATAAACGTTGTATGATAGATATCGATTATTCTGCATAGAATAAAAATGTGACATTTAAGATTGTTTTATGGAATACGATGAGTACTCAATCAATTTTGAAATAATTATCCTGGTACGAAAAAGAAAACATCTTTGATTAACAATTCGAGAAACAAATAGCGTTCTTGATTTGTAATCTTTTTTTCGAATTCTTGATATTCTAAATAGNTTTTGAACGTCTGACGTAAACCGAGCAGCATCTTTAAATGAGATTGATTATAGCGATGACGAGAATAGGAGGATCAATCTTTCCGTTCGAATTATTTTTGTCAGCAGGAAACTAGACTAGTCGACCACTAATTTAATCGAGAAACATGTTCGATGGTTATGACGCTTCCCAATTAACAGTACGTTAAATTTGGCCTTCTACTGCAAGTGATAAGTTTCTATTATAATTAATAACTTTTAAATGTTTTTGTACCAATAAATCGAATGAAAATCTTTTTTTACTCTAGCTCGTGATTCTATCCGTCGAAATGAATAAATAATCAGTATTATTTGACAGCTAACAATTGCATTTTATTTTTGCGTCTCGTTTTCGATTATTATTTATATGAAAATTTTTTTTTTTAGATACTAAATAATATGCATCGCAAGATGAATGGAAAACTCCTTCTGACTATATTAAAAGTTTCGACAGCAATCGGATATGACCGTTTTTTGTTGTTGCCAAAACGGACAGTGTTTGAGTGTTGCAAAAATGGCATTTTTTATCATACGATATAGCATGCTCTGTAGAATAAAAATCTCCATAATCTTCGGAAGCTGTCTGTTCACGTGTAATTTATTTACAATTCTGTAATATTATCTATTAGCTTATCGTTTCTTTTCTGAAAAAAANAAAAAAACGTATTGCTCTGTCTTGAGTCATTAAATGTACAAAATTCGAAAAAAATCTACTATAAACACTTGAAATCAATATTAGAAGTGCTCAAGTCATTGGATTCAAGGTAAAATACTAAAGAGATTAACAGTATCGGCTACAAAGTGAATATTACTTTTTTCGTTCTTTCTTTCTTTCAGGTTGAATCGTATCATTATCGATGTCAAGTACTTCGAAGAACATTATATTCAATGCCGTACGATAAACGATTAAATGAGAATAATTCATCATGAAACAAAAAACAGCACAATATGAGAATTAAATCGTATTCATATTGATCAAAAGAAGAAAAAAAATCGATTCGCTTTTTTCCGTTTTACTATTATAAGAAAATAACAACAAGTAGATATTTCATTTTTGGTTTTTGTTTGTTTTTTGTGGAACGTTTTACCAGTTAATAGGATGATGAAGAAAAAAAGAAATGTAAGAATAGGAATACAAGAACAAGAACAGAGGCAGTAAACAGAAAAACTAAAAACAACAACAATGACAAAAGAGCGTTCTTGGTTTTAAAGTTTTTGGTTCGATAGATTTGTTTAAATGTACAAAAACGTCGTTTTTATTTTATTTAATTTCCATTCCATAGTCCCGACTCTTTAACAGCCATTTGAAGATAATATTGGGCTTGGCTGATTTGAGTCGCTGTACCTTGTATTGTAATTATTCGATCGTTCGAACCTGGTGCTGGATCATCAATACGTATCATAGCTCCTGACGTTTGACGTATTTGAGCTATTTTCGTACCACGATGTCCTATAATACAACTGGCTAAATGATTTGGAATAGTAACTTGATTTGTTTGTGTTTGAGGTGAATTATAATTTGAATCATCTCCAGTTATTAATGGACGAGGGATTTGTGGCGGAGGTGCTCCTTGATTATAATTATTATTGGGACCATTGGGATAATTATTATTATGATGATGATTAAAAGGTGGTGGACCTTGAAAGCCACCTTGATCACGTGAACCACGATATCCAGTTGGCGGCGGTAGTGGCTGTTGTTGTAGTGGAGGTAGACCATTACCGCCTGGTTGATTCATCATCATACCATGTTGAACTTCCGAAAAACCACCTAAAAAGGATAAAGTTTTATTTCAGAACAAAAATTGGACTTCCTGTTAATTAACAAACCATATTCAGATGAAAGATTCTCATCGAAATTGAATGGATCATAGAAACACGTTTGTCCACGTGGTGGTGTTTGTTCGAGAATACTGAAAACTTCACGTAAACAACGTTCAATATCATCGGCGCGACCGCGTAATGCAACAACACGTTCAGTTGAAAATGGTAAACATTGAACAAAAACTTTCATTCCAACATTATATTTTGATCGAAGTTCACGAACACGTTCACCACCTTTACCTAAGTAGAAAAAGAATAGGTGTTTTTTTTTCTCCTGATCGAACTAGTTTTCTTGTTATTATTTACCAATAACTGCACCGGCTTGACTTTGATGTGTGAGTAAACGTATTTCACTTTGATCATTTTGTACACGTTGATTATCTCTCATGGTTGGTAATATGTCAATAATAGCTGCTAAACAGGAATCATAATCACCTTGAATTGTTAGAACACGTTCTGGACCCTATGAACAAGAAATATTTTGTTTTCGGAAACAAACAAAACTTAAAAACTAAATCAACATACATTACAATCGGGTACTTGAATAATAACTTTATGTTTCTGACGAAGTGTTTGAATATTAGAACCTTTTTTCCCAATAATAGCTCCAGCATCACGACTACATACTAAAAAGCGTACTTCAAGTCGTCCATGACTATTTGCATTTCCACCGCGATTTGTTACATTGCTGGAATTATTCATATTATTTTCATTATTATTATTATTATTATTATTATTATTATTATTTTGTTGACCATTGTCCTCATTATCCATATTGGAATTATGCTCACTCATGGATGGATTTTAAAAGGGAAGATGGATAAGTGAAGATAAACGTTCAACTAACTGATGGATCTAGAATAAAATAATATATATATAATAGATAATTTAACAAAGAAATTCAATGGAAAGCATGACTAGATGAATAAGATAGAGAACAAACGATGGACAGAGAATGTCATTCAATGAGTAAGAACTGGCCATTTGAATATAATAAACGCATTTATGCATTTCATGCAGTACTACTTTTCATATTGTTTTGTATGTAGAATTTATCAATAGCATAGTGACAAAATTTATTATTGGTTCTATGAATAGCGAATAAAAATCATCATTAATCAATAATGATAATTAATAATAATAATATAACTAGTGTCCAGTTTAGAAATCAATCAATGCATTATAAAACGGCCTATACTCTGAAACCCTACTATTGAACCTACTGAGGTTACGAAAAACACTTCTCTTTTGTCTGACGTAGATAGACGTATCGATATGATCCTTTGTTGATGTGTTGAGCAACAAACAGCAGAGATATTCTTAGTGACATCTGGCGAGTATATGTTTTGTAAAATATCACTGTAGTGTAGCACCATCGTCTGGACGGAAGTGATCTCACTCGTGAAATATATACGTCTATGAGAATTTAGTTATTTTAATTTTTCTATCATATTGCATTTTTCTTCATCGTCATGGTTCACTAATATATTCAAAAACTACCAATATCGTTAAATAACTTCCACAATAGTTTTGAAATTCAATCGAAAATAAGCATATTTCATGATTAAATAGCTTACAATACAATGTGTTACAAGGTAACTTGAATTGTATGAATCAACGAATTTTCGACATGAGTATCTTAAGTTTTTATTATGAATCGATTAGTTTTTCATGGTTACTTCTACTGCAATAGGTGTCTTACAGTTATTGATTGCTTCAAAAAAATTATTCAAATATGAAAAAGTTTTCTAAAGTGCGTTCTTAAAATTTAGATTCTATGAATAAAATTGACTAGAAAGAACGACGTAATTCAAAAATAGTTTTCCTTGAGTTATTGACTTCCAAAAATTATCAGATTTATACATTTTGAGTAGACGAATAAATTTTATGCAATAAAAATACTTCGTAGAACACGATTGACTTAAAGTTTTCATAGCAATTTAGCTGGTTTAACTAGTCTATCTGTATGCAAGACTTCATATTGAAATATTATTGCTCTCTTTGAGTTTCACATTTTAATACATCATCCTTGTTTTCGACAATTCTAAATAAAACATTTGATATCAATCGTTCGCTGTTTTGTTCAACTTGAGGTATCATTCTCTAGAACTTCAATCAAATGGCGACCAGAGGTTTTTCATACTTGACTGACGTCTGTCTCATAGGCAAAGTTCAAAAGTAACCAATCACTTTGAAGTACTCTCCCACGAGTCATTACATAATAGACATTAAATAATAATTCAAGAAAACTCAGCTATGTATAAAAAGATTCTATTCTCAATAGGTTTGTTTGATGCAATTGAAACATTGTACTCTATTAATTAGAATCCGTTTATTATCACTTTGATTTCCATGACATTTTTCTTTTTCTCCATGCCGGTATCATTACATTCGACGAGTCTCATAGTTCCATCTAGAAAAACAAATGGCACGATTGTTATATCGATCTAATCAATCGATGAAATCTCATCTTGCATACACACACACACACTCCGCCTATTCTTCGGTCACAGCTATATCATATATTCGTTCGTTCGTTCTGTAACAGTAGTTTATCTATATATATATACATTTGATATGATCATATGAAAAACAACAATTAGAACATTTCATAGTTTATATAAATATTTTGCTCTAATTCTAAAGAAAAATCAATTCATCGTCTTATATTTCAATCTATCAGGTGAGAGGAACAGAAGATTCATATGACATTTTCCTTCGATATTTTTTCTCCTTGAATTTAATCTAATGAAAGACGTTTTCTTTTACCCAGATGGTTAACACGAGTAAAAACAACAACAACAACACAGAACAAGCCGGCCGCAATCGATTCGATTAGCAAGAAAGCTTTGACATTTGACGTTCATCATCTGTTATTTCAATCAATGAAGATCATAGATACCTAAAGAAAGCATCATCAATTGCGCCTCATTTTCACCTCGAAAAGAAGAAACAAAAAAGAAAGACAAAATTAGTTCTTCTGTTCTTGTTCCACATCATTGATAAACAGACGAAATCCATTGAGATTAAACAAATAACATTTGATTTTTACTGGAGCACTTGCTTTTTCCTACGCTAGAATTGTATAAACAAAAGACATTGATAAAACAAATATATATATATATATATATATATATATGTGATGATGATTATTCCGTTATGTGTCTCCATAAAGTGCTCTCGGAGAATAATAGCAGGGATGTAAATAATACAAACGGCTTTTTCGTCCATCTGGACACCATTGGACTCGTGTGCATACAGTTAATTAGGGCAAGAAAAATCTGATGACGACTCACTAAGTTCAATAAGCCGGAAATGTAAACAAGAAGAAGAAGACGACATAAATGCCGTAGGAGAGAATTTGTTTTGTCGTCCTTTTTCCTTCAGCAATCGCTTATGTTTATTTATACAGCAACAAAAAAGAGAGAAGAAAAAAAAAGAAAAGAAGAAATCTAGTGGCTAGCAATGCTTTCGTCATCTTCGGAATCTCCATCTTGTTCTTCGTTCGAACCATGATAACATGCCTTTTGATTGACTTTATCGATTTTAGCCAAAACGGCACCTCGGACACGTTTGAATTTCATACGACGATTTTGAAACCAAACCTTAAAATAAAACATTTCAATAAACAAAACAAAAATTGTTTTGTTTTTTTAATAAATTTACTTTAACTTGACGTTCTGTTAAACTAAGTGCAACAGCTATTTCATAACGACGTAAACGTGTTAAATAATTATGTTTTAAAAATTCACGTTCCAATTCACGTATTTGATTTTTTGTAAAAGCTGTACGTTCTTTACGTGGTTTTGAATTAACAGGAACTGATTGAGCTGGACTAACACCATTATTTATTGATGAGGATTCATTTGATGATGAAGCTAAATAAGTCGTTTTTGTTGTACTAGTCAAAACTTTCAGATGAATAAATACATACCGGCAGATGATGATGCTTTCGGACTTAAACCAACTGTCGATGATAAATCATTTAGATGTTGAACTTTATTATTAGCTTGTTTAAAATTATTTGGCGAAACTGTTGTTCCCATTGAAGGATTCTCGGCGAATAACGGATGATGATGACTATGTGCTGGATCGCAATTGAAATTAAAATTAAAATAAGCAGCTACAGTTGCTTTCGATGCTGCCGCTGATGTGTTGGATTTATAATCAAGGTCCGTTGGAGTTGATTGTTGAGGATTATAGGCAATATATGGATGAGAATGATAATCAAGTGTTGTATCATATTTTGATGATGGTGGTGAAACTGAATGTGATGGTGTTGGAAACCAACAGTCAGTTTGATTTTGATAGGCACTTGTAGGATGATGATAGGGACGCATTGAATATGTCGACTGAAAACGATGATAATCCATGGGCGAATAATGTTGCATATGAGACGATAGTGCATGCAAACGTTGTTGTTCCTCCATGCTATTGAAAAATACAAATGATAATTATAAAGATAAGTCTTTTTGATTTTCTCACCTGATTTAAAGTTATTAATCAAAGGATAATGTTAACTATTTTAGCAGAAATATGTGTAAGAAAAAAATAATTAGCAAAAGTCAATCGAAGAATAGACGAAGAAGAAATTCAGTGTCTCTTTCATCTCTTTCCCTCTTCTCTGTTTTCTTCTTCTCTCTATGAGTCGAATCGTTGGTGCAAGGGAGAGAGAGAGAGTAAAAAGGAAAATATCATTCTATATCTAGATCTATTTATTTCTATTGGTTTATCGATGTTGTACGAAACCAATCAATGATTTTTCTTCGGACTAACAGAGATATAACATGTGAAACAACATGAAGCTTTCAAGATCAACCCACTTGAAAACTTATTTGAAATGTTTTCTTGTTTGTAAACGAGAAAAGTCATGTATGCTCGAGAAGAAAGATACGCATTGTTGTTCTTTTATCTTTTTCGATTTTAACGACAACAAAATGATATCATACTGTACACAAGCAAACAACCATTAATGTTTATAGGTCATAAAATGGAATCTACTTTTTTTTTGGATGAATAGCGTGAATGAAACTTCGCAATGAAAAATTACGAGAAGAATTTCTACTGTTGAGATTAGATTACATAATAAAACATGTATTGTTACGCCTATTTAGCTAGAAACGATTCTCTAGTACTTAACCAGACAGGCCAGATGTTTAAATCATCACATAAAATACTCATCAATTCTCTAATATGTATGTATTTTTATTTTTTACAAGCAGACGTAATAATGAACATTTGATTCCTACCTGCAAACTTTACAACTAAATTAACCGTATATGGTGAATCCAAAGATGGGTGAGCCAAGTCAAATCATTATTGACTGATTCTGACTTGACTGGGCAACTTTTTGATGACTCAGAGACTTGACTTATGATTGGGCATGACCTCGCTTGGGTCCATGTTTTTTTGACTTGATTTGACTTGTAAATTGCTGGAAAATGCAAGTCAAGTCAGGTGCATTTCGGCAACGATAATGCATATTAGATTCATAAAGCGTAGTGTTTTTTTTGTTCGAATACAAAATTGTTCACTTTTTGCCATCAATGCTTTAGAAATTTTTCTACAAGATAATTGCTCATTTTTCATGATGGTACGTATGAATAGTTACTATACGTAATAACAAAAATAAAGAATCGGATAACATCATTAGCAGTTATATTTATCCAATGATGAAAGTTTAAGGTGATTCATACATAATCCATTGTATTGAATCAGTTAAATTTATTATAACATTTGTTAAAACTAAATATGTATGAACTAATGTCACATGATGATATTGATCTTTCAAACGATTCTCCAAATGTCTGTGTATTATCTCCTGTGTCAGTCTCTTGCGCTTCGTCAGTTGAATCAACTACAGCACCATCATAAAATATTGATAATATTCCAAAAACAATAAAAAAATAAA
>OENM01001024.1:0-29557 GCA_900239745.1 Rotaria magnacalcarata
CCAAAAATGTTTGGCTTTAAGTGATGATGTGGGTCCAATTAGATGCTATAAAAGAACATGAAGTATTCAAGGGAAATCTAGAGATGGTCGTCGTATCCTATTGGAAATCGATTGAAACCCATAGTAGGAATGCTTACTGCTTCCGACAGCGGGATATCGGTGGGTGTTCGCAGGAATCCTACTTTCGGATCCGTTGTTGGGTTCCTCAACCCGGTAATCCGATAAAATCCTATAGGTTGGTAGGATCCTATAAGATCCGATAGGATCCTGCGTCGGATTGAATGACCTGGGTTATTTCATTTTTATCATCTTGAATATTCTACATTTTTTTTATAGAAACGATTGAACTCCTACTAAAATTCAATGGATTGTCAGCAAATAAAGAATATTTCAATCGAATCATTATAGTATTAAATAATACATAACTAGCATGAACAATTAATATATTTTCAAGCGATTGGTACACAGATGTTTTACAGATTTTTATCAGTTCTATTTATATCTATGCAAGCTATTCAGATACTCTTTTTTGTCGTTTGATTAATGATTGAAGAAAATAAATAATTCTCTTTTATTTCACGTCTTGTGGGTGTGTGTGAGTATTCTCATCTCCATTGACAATCACATTCGCACCCTTGAAACTAATTTGTTTTTCTCAACATCTATGTAACAGTGTGAATCTTTCATTCATATTAAATAAAAGGAAAACATGAAAAATCGAGAAGTAATCACTTGCTTTCTCTGCTGTTTTGCTTATGAATCCAAAACTCCTTATAGCTGATCCATTCTACCTAGAAACACCGATAGGAACGCATACACAAGAATGTTCAGGAAAAACCTTAGGTATGGATGTTTGTCTAAAAACAAATGTAGGGCTTACACCATTTTTACTGCCGAACACTTCATTTCGAATCTACTTGATGATAATTGCCTAAGCAGCGATCGAAAAGCGTTCTATGCAGCTTTTTAATCTGTTATCTTTAAACACGCTTACTCCATCTATATAGATGCGATGTTGAGATACTACTTGATGAAGTCTCATCAAGACGTAAACAGCTGTTGCCGTGGTATGGCGAAAAATTCTAATCTTGAAGCTTCTGTTGACAAATGAACGACAAATATGTTGCTTATCAGGTAGTTTATCTCAAGTCAAACACAAAGCAGCGATTTTGTATCTCACTTGAATGAAAAGAAAACAAAAGCAGCAGCTTTTTTTTAATGATTTAGATTATTTTAGCATTGATTTTCATTTAAAACTCCTCATTTTACAAATCACCTCACTGATCAAGCTATTACAGAATATTTAACACACTATTCCATAGGTATCAATATATTTTTCTCCCATAGGTAAGTCAATGTGATATTCCGACATAGATGTGTAATGAATCTTTCCAGAAATGGATGACGAAATTTTGTGTTCCATATGCTCAAAAGAACCGGGAATTTGTATGTGTACTGGATGCAATAATCGATATTGTATTCGACACTTCACTGAACATCGTCAGTTATTGGAAACAGAATTAATAAAACTTATGGGGATTCGTGACAGTTTTCAAGACGAAATAAACCAAAGAGAGCAAATCAACTTTCTAAAAGCTACGCTGCTCTCTCAGATCGACGAATGGTACAATCGAATAGTAGAAAAAATGAGTAAATTAGCTGATCAGAGTAGAGATCAAGTAAAAGAATTACTGCTTAACAAAGTCAAGGATGTAGAGCAAGAACTTCTAGAAATAACTAAGGAATTGCAAAAACTCCAAGAATCAAAGAATTACTTCGAAAAGAATATTAAACTAACTGGAGAGAAGTTAGCTTTAATGAGAGAAAAATTTAAGCGAATAACGGAGCCGCCTTCTATTGATTTGGATGTGGAACAGACCAAAAAAATCAATTGGAGCTCTCTCATTTACATCAACAGCGCTGAATATCAGGTAATTTAGTGTATTTGCTTTTGAAAAAACATATTCCAATGGCTTCTACTATGTTTATTGTGCTATTGCATGCTTGTTATTTAATTTCCGGCTTCTTTAATCGCTATAAAATTAATATTTTTAGGCAAAGGTACGTTGCTCGGCAAAAAACATCGAATGTTCATGGTTAGGATTGCAGAATGAGTTTGACGATCATTTGAAAGAATGCGTTTTCGAGTTGACACGATTGAAAATGGAAAGACTAAATGAAAAAATTAAAGAGCGAAATTCTCAGATAGAGAATCATACAATTGAAATCCAACGCTTCAAAGCACAAGTGCAGTAATGTTATCAAATTGACCAACTAAAAAAGAGCGAGACCAATTAACAGCTCAAAGCAACATATATAAAGATGAAATCGACCAATCGAAAAAGGAGAGGGAACGATGGATGATTCAAATGCGTAATAGAGAATTACATATTCAAGAACTTATGGGACAATTAGAGAAGGCACGAGTACAACCGAAAGCAATAAATAAAAGTAAGTGTTTGAAAATATAATTAAGCATGAATTGTTGAAATTCACCTGATTAATTTGCAAAATTAAGCATACTTTTTATTAAAAGCACTGCGAATAGTTGTACAGTTTTCTGTCTGCTTAAATAATTAGTAGAGACAATGCTTTGATGTATGTGACATCTATTTTTCTTGTACATCTTCTTTTATGTAGCAGTCTTCTTATACGCTGGATGGATTTCAATAGTAAAGTTTTAGCCTCAAGTGAACGACTTGAAACAAAAATGAGTTAGTTTTATGTATTTGCAATTGTAGTTTCAAAATTTCACGTTTTTTCTGCGTCAGACTATTATTTATGGAACCGAAAAAAATTTTTAAATTTTAATCTTCCGTTTCGTTACCCTTTTTAAACCAGTTGGTTCTTATTAGATATGATCGTTGTGTCGATATTGGTGGCACGCTTCGATGATTCTCTTTCCTCCTTCTTTTCTCTGTCCATTGTTCTAATGTATCTCTATCCTGTCTCTCGTATATCGCTCTCTTATATATACGTGTGTTGTGTATGAAATTGTTACCCTCTGGATATGTGAAGACGAGTGAGCATCATTGTCGAGAGTGGCGGTAAGCTACTCTACCTCTATCCAGTTTGTCTCAATGCATCAACTAACAAGGAACAGATTGAACGTTACAATCGTAATTATTTACTTCGATTCTTTTTTGAATCACTTGAACAGTTGTATAGGGTCTCAATTTACAGAGAGAAAACTCTTCAAGCTTAATTCTTAAAAGTTACTTGAAATAATTACATTTTAGACTTTGAACTTGAATTCGCTCTACCTGGCACCTACAAGACACTTCATTCAAGTGATATACTTCTCATATGATGGTTAATTTCAAAATATATGTAAAAATTCAATTCGTATTCAGAGAAATAGGCGAACAAATTTTTTGTTATGAACATTCCTATATTTTAACTCTTTTTAACCAGTTACTTGTGACAGGTCGTTTATGTTTAGAGTGGAGAATAATTAAACAGAATGTTAAGGGTCGTTGAATTTATTCCATGCTTATCTCAACAATAATTTACATGAATAATTGTCAATATTTTTTGAGAGTACAATTATAAATTATCAAGATTTTTGTAGGTATGATTTATGTTTGACAGAATATTGCATCTTTACAGCAATTTAAACCTTTTTTCTTTCGAATGAACAAGATTTTAAAATAGCCTACTTGTGCATATTGTGGCCAATGCCGTTATCATAATACATTTTTCATGGTAACTCGAATTCATAAATAAACGTCAAGTATTCATCCTGAAACGAGAAGAAAATAATTGCATATAACATTGATTTGATTGATCCATTTAGTACAACGAATTTTTTATGCAGCAGACTAGAATAGTTTGCTTGTATATGACTATAATAGCGGAACATTCATTTTGGTACTATAAACATTGTTCATTTGACATATGTGTACTAGTGAAATTCTCTGTCGGAACAGTAGGTTAAGTATAGACAAAATAAGTTCATCGAATCAACCGGTGATGATGAACGTTCATTTGATTGATTTCTCTTCAATGATTTTGGCGTCTTGAACTTTGTCTCGATATAGACCAAACAGCTGAACAAGATAGTTTAGAAAGTTGGCATTGGATGATAACTATTTGAATGCGTCTTAGTCGTCAATTTTTTCATTGATTGGCCGCTTAGTATTTTATGAACTTAAATAGGTGACCATAAACTCCAAAGTTAGAATAATTCTTATTTCATTGGAACAGTATTTAATTCGATAAATGAAAATACACTCATAGAGAGAAACTGATATTGACGAACATATTTTTTGCACACGTTAGAATAATTCATTCGTCTTATCATTTTTCAAAACAATTTAGTGCTGAAACTTTAGTTTAAAAACAGAAAATATTGGTGAATGACATGATTGGAACGACAATGATTATGACAATTCAACTTTCATATAATCTTTCGATGTGTTATTAATATCGTTGATCTTCGCATAAAAAGAGTTGATGAGATTGATGATGGTATTAGTTGGAAAACTTATATTGATTCACGAACTTTGTCATTCATAACAAACATATCGTTTTGTACGAGCGATTCAGATACTTACAAAGATTAATAAACAAAACTATTGGAAAATGATCGTTCAGATATTGGACAGTAGTTTTGGGTCCAAACTATTTTAAGCCTGTTCTTCGGGCAAAAGAAAAACAATGAATGTAACTCTCATGATCAATATTCAACTGTCGTACAATCATCGATCAGCAATATCAATATTTTATTTCTATTTTAACATAAGCATATTAGGTAAATATAACTTTGGTGAAAATTATTTATTTGACACGCGATCTTTTACGACTTAAACATGTACCATACCTGATATCAATAATGAAGAATATCTGAAAGCAACTATCGGGTTGAAATTCATTCATCTTTTACAAGTTCTTCGATCAAAGTTTACGTTGATGAGTTCTTATTCAAATGTCAGACTGTAGCAAAAGCATAGATGAACAGCATCATTATAATCGCTTCAAGCGTCATCACTATTCATGAACTAGATGATAGTAGATGAATTGCAATCAATATATTTCTTATGGGATAGTACGAATGAAACAGTTGATCAGAAGTTTCGTTAGCGTTATCCATTTTCTATGTGATCAAGAATCAATTGAAGATTTTTGAATATTTGTTTTCTTATTCGTGAAAATACAAGAAGATGCCATTGATTATAGTCATTCATTTGACAGAGCAGATCTGTATTCGTGTTTCTAAATAGCATTCTATTTTGCAGTATTTCTGATTGTTGAATCCTTGTTTGGTGTAGCATGCACTGCAAAGTGTCCATTTCCATACCATCCTGGATCAGCCAATCTACTCACAGCTATAGCTTTACATCGAAGAACAAATATGAATAGTAAAATTCTGCTGAGAATCATCACCCATATTATCAACTTTAATCCAACTGACTAAAGAGCTTTCATACTTTGTAAGTTCAGTTTTAGAACAAATACTTAATATTGATTGTTCATGGATCATTCTCGTAAACAACAACAATAGAATATACGCTACTACTGTTGAGCTCCTTCCATAAGTGAACGAAAATCTAACATAAAAGTTCGTACACGATCCGACTTTCAACCAAAAGATAGTTACAATCTCTTTTCTTAAACGAAACAGAGAAATTTAAACGAGAACCTGATGCAGCTCTATCGTACGTTGTTTGATATACGATGGAGTCGTAAAGCGTAAATTCTCTCACTGGGAAACTAAAATACCGGAATAGTCTTTTACTAGAAATATTCCATACTATTATGGTGTTAATAGCAAACGCACACATCTAAGTCCTACCTTCAATTGTACATAATATGCGGTCATTGTATTCTTAACACATATTCATCAACCAATTCATTTTTCAATGGCTAATATGCTATTAGTTCATGCTAGGAAAGCATAATAATCAGTGAGCAAAACCATATTCAACAACGCTCGACTGGCTTGTCATCATCGATGAGCATATATACTGCAAATTTTCACAAGGAACTGAGCAATATAATCAAACAGAATTCTTCTAAGTAATGCTCCTTTGACATGTCATCGTGTGCAAGCTTGCCCATTTCCATTTTTCTTCGAAGTGAGTGACACACACCAACAGGATTCTTATGAATAATGTTCCTGTAACACCTAATCTACGATGAGTTGATAATTCGCAACTCTCGTTTAGACGTGAACAAAACAATTTAACTATTGTTCATGAGCGACTCTCCAATGCTACGTGATGCTTGTAGAAATCCTGAACTCAAAAGTTTTCCTTCGAAGTGAGCAACACAAATCAACAGAATTCTTATACTAATATTCCTTTGACATGTAATCTTCAGTGAGCTCATCAAGTCGTAGTTTTTGCATCAAAGTACCTCAAGCGAGTCACCACAACTCTATTTACCACTTTTCATATGAATCGCGATCTTCAGTGAATAAGTCAATTTGACACTGTTGCTTTGAAATGAGCAAAATAAGCCACTCTAATTATAATAATCATTGTTCCTTTGATATATCATGTCATGTGGCCTCATCAATTTGCAACCTATGCTTCGAAGTGGGCAAAAGAGATGAACATAATTGTGATACGAAATATTTCTTTAACATGTGATGTTCAATGACCTCATCAGTTCAGAGTCTTTGCTCCTAAGTTGACAAAATCAATCAACAGAATTGTGATAAGAAATTCTCCCTTAAGATGTAATACCTTCTAACTTGATGAACTCCTAACCTTCCCGTCTAAGTAGACAACCCAATTGAACAGAACTTTCGTTGGTAGTGTTCTTTTGGCAAGTGATCTCCGCTGTATGGATTAACTCGGAAATGTTGCTTGTTAGAGAGCAAAACAACTCCATAGACTGTTCGTCAGTAATTGTCATTTGATATGTGATGTTCGGAGAAATGATTAACTCGGAACGTCTGCTTTCTAACGAGCAAAGCACGTGATCACAGTTCTTATAAGAAGTGTTTTTTCGATGTGTGATATTCGATGTGACGATTTACTAATAACTTCTGCATCAACGTCACAACAATAGACCAAGAAACAATTCGTTGGCGATTTTCCTTTAAGATGTGATGTTCAGTGACATGATGAACTCTAAGCGTTTTCTTCGAAATGAGAAAAACATATCAACAAAATTGTGATAAACGATGATCATTTGACATGTGAAGTCTTCTAACCTCATCAGCTCGTAACTTTTATTTCGAAGATACAACAAATCTCAACGGACTGGTCGTTATCGGTGTTCCTGTGATATGTGATGTTTAGCGTTACGATGAACCCTGAAATATTTGCTTCGAAGAGTACAAATAAAATAAATAGAACTGTGATAAGCGATAATCTTTTGGCATGTGATATGCTATGGCCTCATGAGTTCGCAGCCTTTCCTTCAAATATACCAATAAAACTCAACAGAATTGTGATAAGTAATGTTCTTTTGAGATGCGATGCCCACTGATGTAATGAACTCGCAAGCTTTCATGTAAAGTAAGCAAGACAACTGAGCAGAAATTTCTTTAGCAATGTCCCTTTACCAAGTGTTCTACACCGAAGTGATAAACCTAGAACTTCTCCTTCAAAATGAGCAAAGTAATTTAGCTACATTCTCTTTCGTAATGATCCATTGACATGTGATCTTGAGTGAGCAGGGTACTATCAAAATTTTGCAACAAAGTGATCAAAAGCGCTGAACAGAATTCTGCTAAGTAAAGTTCTTCTCCAATGTGATCGTTTGTGAGCAGATCAACTAGCAACTTTTGAGTGAGAGTCAAAGAAGCAGATCAACAGATGATTCGTTAGTCGTGTTCCTTTGCCGTGTCATCTTCGCTGAGCTCACAAACTCATGACTTCTGCGTCGCAGGTAGCAAAAATAATCATCAGCAGAATTCTGATTAGCACTGTTCCTAAACTATGTCAATTTCAGTGAGTCGATAAACTTACAACTTTTGCTTCCCAGTGATCAAAACAAATCGACCACATCATGCTCACCAATGTTCCTTTTACATGTGTTTCTTGGTGAGCTGAGCAACACGAAAAGTTTACTTCTAATCGACCAAAAGAAGTGAACAGAATTCTCCTTAGTTAAATTCCATTTCTGTGTGATCATCCGACACCTGATCAACTAACAGGGCTTAGTTCAAATAGATTAAAACAATTCGACAGAATTCTTCTCAGTATATTTCCTACAACATGCGATCATTGGTGAGTTATTTAACATGCAATATTTGCTTCTAAGTGAACAAAGCAAGACAACACAATTCTCTTCAGCAATGTTCATTTGATAGGCAATCATCAGTGAGTTAATCAATTTCGAAAATTTTCGTCGAACCGAGCAAATTAAGACAACAGTCCATTCGTCGGAGATGCTCATTTATTACGTGATGTTCGGTGACGTGATTAACGCACAACTTTTTCTTCGAAATGAGTAAGATAAGTCAACTGATTTCTTATAGGTAATGTTTGTTTGACGTGTGACGTTTTGTGACCTCATTAACTTGTAAATTTTGTTTCGTAAGTATCAAAATAAATCAACCGTATTCTGATTAGCAATGGCCCATTCACATGTAATCTTGAGTAAATTAAGCAACCTGAGAATTTTGCTTTGGAGTGAGCAAAGAACTGAACACAATTATACTACGTAAAGTTCCCTTTACATGTGATTGTCTATAAACGGATCAACTCAAAACTGTAGGTTCGACATGAACAACTGAAGTGAACAGACTTCTGCTAAGTCATGTTCTTGTGAGATGTGATTTTCGGAGAGCTGATCAATACAAAATTTTTGCTCTAAAGTGATTAAAAGAAACGGACAGAGTTTTGTTAAGTCGTTTTCCTTTGGCATATGGTGTTTGGGGAGTTGGTCAACTCGCAGCTTTTGTTATGAATTGATTAAAACGAGTGAACTGAAATCTTGTAGCTGTTATCCGATTGACATAATATGTTCCGTGTGTTAACCAAGTTGAAACGTTTTTTTCTTAGCGAGCAAGGGAAGTCTACAGAGTTGTTCTCAATAAGATTCCTTTGATATGTGGTCTTCGGTAAGCTGATTAGCTCACAACTTTTTCTTTGAAGTGTACTAAAGAAGTGAATGAAATTCTGCTAAGTAATGTTCATTTGAGATATGATCTTAAAAGAGCTGATCAACTCGCAAGTTTTGCTGCAAAGTGAGTAAAAGAAGTTCATAGCATTCTTTTCAGTAATGTTCCATTGGCATGTGATTTTTGGACAGTTCACTTGCTCGTAAATTATGCTTCGAAGTGTGGGAAACAAGTCAACATATTTCTTCTGAGTAATGTTCATTTGAAAGATGAGCTGCGGTGAGCTAGTCAATTTGCAACTTTTGGTTGAAAATGTGTAAAACAAGACTATAGAATTTTTGTAGGCAAAGTTCTCTTGACATATGATGGTTGTTATTTGAATGGTGTTTGGTAGTTTATTTTTTGGCAAACTACGAAGGAAAGCGCTACATATTGTGTCTTGTTCTTTTGGCGTGTGGTTCTCAATGAGATGGTTCACTTGTAACTTCTTGCTTGAAGAATGCAAGAGACACGTAAGAAGATGTTGTTTATGCCTCGACAACAGAGTTTATACGAACTGAAGACTTAAAATAAAAGTTAATTGACAGAGAATAACAGTGGATATTTATTTTTAGAAATTCCCGCTTCAATAAGATGCTGTGTATTGACATTTTTTGATTTACAGTTATGGATGAATTATGAGTGTGCAGATTGGAGATTGAGTCGTGCTTTCGGTGCAGTCAGCCACATGAACTGCACAGTAAAAAATAAGGGATTATGAGATTCTAATGCGATGCAAAGGTTGTGGGTGAGGGGTGATTGCGTGGGTGACAGAAAAGATTTAAATCAAAACCAAAACCAAAACCCACACATGCTCCAACGCTCACATCCACGAGTTTTGCGGGAAAACAAAACTTTATCAAGCATTACTTGGACGCTACCTCAGGCCATAGTACCAAAACATTTCCTGTAGTGCGTCCCACATAAATGTTTCGAGAAATTGACCTGACAGGTACCATAGGGTGTGGATGGTTGTGAATAATGAAAATTCAAGCAGTCCAAATTTCCATCCTGACTCTCAAGAGCACATTTTGTGAAGAAATTAGGTGAAAAAATTAGAAGAGATATTTGAAGACTCACTGCAGGATGAAATATCAATAGTATAAGGTAATAGTGGTACGGGTAACATATAAGGCATCTATTGAAAAAACAAACGGTTCAGTAGAAAATCAACGACACTCCGACCAAAATATTTCGAACCTAGATTATCTGAGAGCATTGAAGAACAAGGATAAAACAAAAAATACGCTGCATAAAAAGAATATGAATATAATAGATTTATTACCCTATTGATGTGTATATGGGCTGTTTCTCTTCGAGATAAAAGTCTCTCGGATTGACTGGTATGATTGCTTCTTATATGAAATAACATTTATCCTATTAAGGTGTATATTTGTTAAATTCGATAAACAAGCTCACGTTGACTCCTTAATTTTAAAAGAATTGAAAAAAATTAACTAAATGGAATAATAAGACTGGGCGATAATCTGGGTGAGCGTTGGTGCATAGGTGTGAATCTAACCTAGCCGCAAGGGAAATATCCATTGCCATACTCACGCCTACCTTCAAACGTTTTTCGATGACAACATAATGATCACGATTACTTAACAATCTAAATAATAGCTACGTTTCACTACATCATTTTTTGTTGATAGTTTTACTGAATGCTAATTTCTTTTGCTACCATAGAAAGCGTTGCTTTGTAGCGCTAACATCATGAAATAAAAGCTTAAAAGTAATTACGGAAATTGCTACTTGCTGTACTATGAAACATATGTAGAAATATTCTTTTCATTTCTCTTACTTACATTATTAAGTGTGTAATACCCACGAAAAAAATTTCGTTAAAAAAACGCGGTTAACCGCGGATTTTAAAAAACGAATAAACGGTATGCTCAGGTGAGTTACCCTTCGTGGGGTAGTGTAGTGAACTATAAGTTTCAATACTTCAAAGTGGCCTTGCAGCGATGAAGTTCATATTAAACTTTATAATATGATACAGATAGTAAAGCGCACGATATTCTTTCTGATCTTACACATTGTTGCAGTAACATCGTACGAAATGCGCAAAGAGAATACTGGCAAATATTCACTGTAGCGTTAATACCGCGACCAATCGCGTTGCAAATTACCGCGATAGCCGTTTAGCTCAACGCGGTTTACGATACCGCGCTTTTTCCTTGAAAGATATTTTTAGTGTGGAAAAGACTTCATATCATATTTATGAAGATATACTCCGAACCTAATCAAAGGTCGCCGAGGTACTCAAAATTTCAAGCACACAATGTGTTGAATATCGTAAGCAGAATCTTCTCAGCACGTTTCATGAAGACGCGACTTACACTACCGCGTTGACACACATAATCACCGCGTTCCATAAAGCCGCGACTTATTCTACCGCGTTGACACACATGATCACCGCGTTCCATAAAGCCGCGACTTATTCTACCGCGTTGACACACATGATCACCGCGTTTTCATGAAACCGCGACGAACCGCGCTTCATAATACCGCGGTGCCAGGGAGGCGCACCGCGTTTTCTTTGAAACGCGGTGTACAAAACCGCGGTGCATCATGGGAGAACCGCGATAACAATAAAATCCCGCGGTTGACCGCGATTTTTTCGAATTTCTTTTCCGTGGGCAGTGCTCCAAATCATATTTATTTCTTTAATTCAAGAATTCAATCGATAAATTGGAATAAGGATTGTGAGGCTCCAAAGCCGGTGTTGGGGCTCAGCCTGATCTGGCCCCACCCTAGCGACGCCACTACTTTCAACATGGAACAAGTAATCAAAAATGAACATTGACATGTTATTTTTTCTTGTAATGTTGATCAACTGTAATTATTTTTTGTCGTTGATCAATTGTTAAATCTTTTTACTCTTGGTAATATAATAAAATATCGTGATATATAATGTCATTCATAACTTTTTATCTATAAATACTGCATGTTGCGTCTGTTTCGTATGCATATGATGATATATGTTCATCAGCTAATAGTATATTGATCCATTTTGTTGCTTTTAAAATCTTGACTTAGAAGCAACAATTTTAATTCACATACAAACGTAATTAGTCACGTTTATTAAAACAAGATTCCCTGTCATGCTGCCAAAGCTGAATGTTTATTAGTGGAATTGCATTCAATAAAAAATGTCGGTAATTGTTTACGAATTCTATTCTCTTGAAAAATTTATTAAGAAAAAAAAGAAATTAACAATTGCTTGTAAATGTTGAGAGTCCTTCTATTACGAAATATTTTTTGAATAATAAACAGAGTATCTACAATATAGATAAATCAACGAATGAATTTTTTCAGTTTCGACATTCTGATCTTTGTTTTTTTTCGTATGTGAATAAGCAGAATGTTCTTTGATTGAAAATGTTTTGAGTCGAGTGGTTGACGACAAATGGAATTCTATTGTTTTTTTTAACTTATAAAACCATTCATTCAAATTTCCATCTTATTAATTTATAACCTTGATTTGACTAAATCTGAATAGTAGTGTTATAAATAAACTACTTTTAATCAATGAAATTACTCATGTCTACTTGTAATGAATACGAAGATGATCGCGAAAGTGAAATAGAATATAATATGGTCGAATCATTGTCTAGCGCATTTATCTTTATACCATTCTAATCTTTGATATAGAAATAATTGTCTTCGTGGAAATGAGAATTCTATCATCTTGAGTCTATTGAAATCATTATGTATCAATAATGTACTAGTAGACATCTAGGTTTTTTTTTATTGACTATGTTTTTTGGTCAATTCTAAAAGAATTGAACAATAATATAACTCATGAGCTTTTTAATCAAAACAAATCAAGAATTGCTTTTGCTATTTTTGTATCAATTAAATTTCTGCTCATCTATCTGAAAGTATGGACACGAGAATCAATTTCATGATTGGGTGAAGCTAATCTGTCATAAACTAAGTGATACATATAGAGTAATCGTATACTTATCGATTGCCAGTATATTAATATAAAAATATCTGGATTATTGGTAGTCTTTTCTTTTTCATATCATGTAAATCATTTTCAATGAAACGTAAGATATTCACAAGTTTGTTTCTTTGCTAATTAGAAATTTGAAACAGTATAGAGAAAAACAAAAACAAAGGGTTGATAGTAAAAGGCTGATTCTACAGCAAACTAATATCGATTGGCATTCATTAATATATTCTACTATAACTAGATATTAATTTTTAATCGGAAGATACGTATATTTGAGAAAATTATTTTAAGACATTTCTTATGGTGTTACAATTTTATTCTTATGTAAATTATGTTCTTTTTTTTAATATTTATCAAATACTTCTGTTCTCGTCTATAAATCTCGTTTGATGTGAATTAAAAATGAGTGAATAATCCTTTGTCAGGCAAATCAAACTAGATATAATTATTTTCTAGTAAAAAACAAAATTAATTACAAACCAATTCTATCAATATCAATTGATGTTGATCTTGATTCACTTTCATTTTTTATATCTCTTGTAATTTTTAAAAACCATCATCCATTGTACTATTCTGTACACCATAATTTTTAGTTCGATTTTCTTTTTTGCATAACTTCAAGATGACGTAATGCTTGAACAAATGGATCATTTCGTTGTTGATTTGTTGTACGAAAAACTGCATCACCATCTGATATATCTGCTTCAATAGTTAATTTAGGTAAATATCAACGTAATTCACGTTTTATATCATTTGTACGACAATTATTTCGTTTATTAATAACTAATTTATAACATAAAATGCTATGATTAATTTAAAATGAATATGAAAATCATATTTTTACCTGATCCATATTGTTCTTTTAATCTAACGGATGTTCCATCTGCTTTAATATTACCATTAGCAATAATCATAATACGATCCGATAAAGCATCACTTTCTTCCATAAAATGTGTTGTTAATAAAAGAGTTCTTCCTTTTTTCATTGAACGTAACCAATCCCATAATAAACGACGATTTGATGGATCAAGTCCACTTGATGGCTAAAAAAAAGAAGATTTTTTTTTCTCTCTTTAATGCATAAGAAAAACGAATAAGAACTTCAATGAATTAATGTTTACTTCATCAAGTAGAATTATTTTTGCATCGACAACAAAAGCACATGCTAATGAAAGACGTCCTTTCATTCCACCAGACACAATGAATTACAATAAAGATCTTTTGATGATTGAAGATTAACTAATTGAAGTATGTCATATGCTATTTGTTCTTTATTTTTTCTTAAATCACGTGCTGTTGCATAAAATTCAATTTGTTTTTTAATAGTTAATAAATCAAAAAGTATAACATGTTGTGGACAATAAATCATCGATTTTCTCAACATACCAATATTTGTTGGTGTATCAAAACTTATTCCATCTTCATTTTCAATTATTATTTGATCTGATGTTTGTTTATCCATACCAATTAAACAATTAAATATTGTTGTTTTACCAGAACCATTTGGTCCAAGTAATGGTGTGATTTGATTTTCACATAAATCAAATGTGACATCATTAACAGCTATTGTATCAGGATCAAATTTTTTCACAAGATGATTTACATGTACTATTGGTGTACCATAAAAATTTCGTCTTGATAGAGATGATCTACCATTAGAAAATGAATGAGTATATTTTTCAATTGTTTCTGAACGCCAATAGTCACATTTGAAAAGAAAATTCCAATCAAGTAGAATACCATATTCACCTAAAAATGTGTTGAAAAAGAATAATAAACGAGAATTTTTAGGAAACTTTGTATTCATTGATAAAAATCAAAAATAAACAATAGAATATCGCTCGGCAATTAAGTCGATTGTCAGTGACTTTAGGATAGATTAAGATTCTTTTTAAAGAAAAACTAACTAGCGATAAAATCGTTATCTAAACATGTCTTGAGGGTGAAGGTAAAACTCTTTGAGAAAGAGCTCGTTGAACAGAACAGGACATACTAAGGGTGAACGGATGCTTGATAGAGGACTTTCTTTGAAGGAGAATAAAATTCAGATGAGAGTAGTAGCTTCTGAGAAAAATATTATTGCTTTATCTCTATTCATGCTATACAATACACTTCTAATAATTGAATTACGATTATCCCAACGAGCAGCTGTTTTTCTAGCAGAAATCATTCCGCTAGTTCTTCATCAAGTTCATACATAAAATTAACGGATTATTAACAGATGAATATATAGGATGTTATAAAAATTCTGCTTCAACTGATACAAATACTGAAACTAGTTTTGATGAAATGTTTGGAATTCAGTTATACCAACTGATACTGGATTCTTGATACCAACTGTACGTACCGACATTAGATGATGCACCAAATAATCTCTAAATAATTTCATATTGATTATGAATATCGATTTATTTCTCACTTACTAATCGATCACTTGCAGCAGCAGATTATGTGAAGAATATTTTTGCTGTAAAAAAAAAGAAATTGAAATTTAATAAAAGAAAACCTGTCTAAGGGAAAAAGAGATAATTAATATATCAAAACACATACAAAGTCATCTTCATTTTGAATAGGAAATAATGGTGACATATTAATCATTTGAGGAGTAAATACAGATGAAATTGAAGATAGCTTATCATTTGAATTCTTATTTAAATGAATCTCAGCATTTTTTTTTCTTGTGTTTAGTAGTATTCATGTATTGTTATTTTTTCTTCATTTAAAAAAGATCTGCACCCAGGTCATTATTGGTAAGTCGGATCTTGTCGGACGGGTTATAATTCCGATATAACACGGTGACCGGATTCGTTCGGTTAATTTCTGGTGAATTCCGATTATTTTCTTTGTTTTCTTATGCAATCTGGTTGTCAGATTCTCCGAGAACCGGCCGGATCAGCATTGCCGGAAAATATCAGATCAGAAGATACGAAACGGCCGTATACGACGTATTCCGGCAATATTCGGTAACAAAACTTTACCGGAATCCGCCGTGCCTCAAGACGCTCGATTTCATGGTAGATCCGGCTTAATTAGCATTACCGGAACACATCGGATCATATCGGAACCAAACGGTCCTACCCACCGGATTAAGCCACTTACTACAAATCAGATCCGACCGAAACCGGCTGCATGTAATTAACGCANGGGAGCAGAAAAAGTATGTCGGAATGGTGTATGGATGGAGCGAAGGTCGGGCCTAGTGGAAAATCCTGCTACTGGTGGTCGTTCGGATTACAATGGAATCCGACGGAATCCGATCAGATCTGAGTGAATCTGGTGGGAGAGGTGGTGAAACACTGTTGTTGCTGGCGTTTTCCGGCAGTCGGGGTCGATTGGTTTCGATAGTGTCCGATTGGGGTTCCGGAGGGAAACGGTCGGATTAGTTTCCTTTGAATTCCGGCAGGGTTTCCGGGAGCAAAGATTCCGGCGAAATCCGTGTCGGATCCTGGCAGATTTTGGTGGGAATCATGCCGTCCTCTGGCGGAATCCGGTGCCGGTTCCGGCGGGTCCCGGCTGAATCCGGAGACAGGATCGAGTGACTTGGGCATGGTAGAGTAAACTTTTTTATGTCATTTTTTTATTAGAGTAAATTTCTTCACCGATATATTTAGATAATAATGTTGGAAGTTGAAGATAAAAATCAAATAACATCATCTAATGCAGATAGCAAATCAGATGAAAAAAAAACTTTTAAGTACAATAAGAACAAAATGAATGCAAGAAAAATAATTAAAATAACAGAAGAAAATAAAAAATAAGATGAATTAATGTTTATCACTTTAAAATGTTAATTAGCTTTAAGCTTTACTAACAGTTGAAGTTGAACTATGTGGCAGCACTACCGGTAACACCTTTACCACCTTCATCTTTGCCTTGATCATCGTTAATTGCTTTAGCAATTTTTTCCTTTTTATGATTCTCCATTGAACGTTTGATAAAATCCATTACGTGACTAACTAAAGCATTTGCATTAAACAACCTCCTACAACACGTATTTGTAAAAAATTCATTAACAAAAAATTATTTATATTACCCTTGATTTAAATAGGTAGCAATATGCACAAAATCATTATAAGTTTTATCATTAATCTAAATTAAAAAATTTTTACAGGGACTTTTCAATACCTGAAACATTAATTACTTTTAATGTTAAATAATAATCTCTTCTATCGGTTGAATGTTTTGTTTCAATAGCCATTGTATCTTTAACATATGTGACGATGTCATACGGACTAGTATTGCCATGATCAAAAACCAATACTTCTTCTTCCTATAATGTTCAATACAAAAATAAAGAAATACAAAGAATTTTTACTTCAATTGATGCTTCACCGATAACAAAACCTTGTGCCAAAAATGCATAATGAGAAGCAACGATCAATAAGTCATTATCATTGCGTTTTAATCGATCATAAAAATAAATCATTGCTGACAAACACAAATAACGATCTGTTGGTGGTGCAACCAAAGCCATAGCCGTAGCCATAATTATAACAAACTTGTTTTTTTATTTGTTTCACAGATCTGAAAAGTAACGACATAAGATATTATTATTATCAAAAAGAATCATATTTGTTAATTTAAATGTTTGTCATAAATGAAAGTTTTTATGTAGACCTGATTCATTGAATTTAGCAAATTGTGCTTATGATAATTTGACAACAAAACGAACTGTTGTATCTGTATGATATTCTTTATAATCAAGAATAGTTGGTGTAATATCATTTCTTTTTAGATGAAACTTTGTTTCAAGAACAGTTTCTTTATACTATGGTGTCTAAGTATCAAATGGTAAATCAGTTATGTTAATAAATATTTTATCAAGTTTAACATAAACAACATCAATAACATTATTTGAACAATCATTGTCTAAGAATTTATTTTCATCAGTAAAATTTTTATAGCATAGATTTAATTCTTCTAATGTAATTACATCTGAATATTGCTTTGGTTGGCTTGTTAGATTATTTAATAGACGTTATTGTGAATTAATATTTCATATTATTATTTAATGTTAGTGAATTATAAGATGATATATCAATTCAATAATCAGTATCAACATCATGTGTATCATTAACAAGAACAGTTAGAATAACTGAACAATATCATTCAGATTTAATACTCATACCATCTTCATTTAAATATGTTAATAATAGTTCATCGTTGTTAAATAATGATAAAACAAGTGGACTATAAACAAAATAAATTAAACAAACAAAAAAACAAATGAATTTCTTTTATTTTTACTGAAGTCGAGTAAAAATATAACGTGTTGAAGCAGGGTCATTACCACCATGTATAAACATGTACAAAATTGACCAGCTGGTACAAGAAAATTAATATTATTTAAACTAACAAAATTTTGTGCAAGATCAACGATTGTATTTATCAATGGTTGTTCACCATGATGATAAGCAGAATTTTCAGCAACTTTACCAGCTAATCGTGCAACTTTTATATCACGGATAAAATTTTTTGTAAAACAAATAAACATTATTTTACATAGACCAGGTTTAAGACCATCCTTTAAAGATAAAACTTTAAGCAAAAAAAGCAGAAGAGATTTTTATTTTTATTTATTTACCATAATACTTGAAATTGCATGTTCAGTACTTGTTTTCGAATAAAGAACAAGCTCTTTATTAATAAAATCATTAAAATGAATTAATTTTGTATCCTTTTTATACAAATAATCAGCCGATAAATTTTGTTCACGTCTTTTGATTAACATCTTCTGTGTGCCATTTAATCCAATCTTTACGATCATCACTTAATGCACTATTAAATACTAATCGTATAGCTAAATCATCTTTTATAGAATCATATTTATATATAATACGATACGATGAAGATCTATATTTGAAAGATATTCTTTTGCTTCTTCAGCTGTTGATATACTCAAAAACCTAAGATTTATTAATAAAAATATTTAGTTGAATAGTAACTAAAAGAAAAAAACCTGTGTGGTATTTGCATTTCTATTTTTTGCCAATTTGGTGTTGACGCTTGCCATTATTCAAATTCAAGTATAGAGTAAAATGGTATTACATAATTATCTTTTGTAATCTAAAAAGATTATATAGTAAAAATTTAAACAGTTGATTAATTTCTGACTTTAAGAATCGGTGTAATAAATACTTCAATATAATCATGTTTGAGTAGATTTGACCATTTATATTGAATAAGATTAACAACAAGATCTTTCATGTGACTACCATCTTGATCTTGATCAGCCATAATCATTAATTTTCCATAATGTGGTTTCATTGGCGGGCCAGCGTCTGGTATGGAGGTGTGGCAATAAATAGTAATGCCTAGCTTTTTTTCAAGAAAGATATATTTTAAATGTGACGTATGTATCTATACAGATAGATATATGCGACTAATAATAATTTCAGGTGTAGCAATTGCTGTGTGGTAGTTCACCGATGCTTATATACACTATTAATATTGTTTTCACGTATGGCAATATTTTTCTCAGGTGTGGCAATTGCCACCAATTGCCTCGTGGTGGCCCGCCGATGTGTGGTTTTGATAAATCATTTCTATTAGCATTGTTTTCACCATAACTTAAACGAAAAATTTTATTGTTTATCCAAATCTAAATAAATTTTTATCCTTTTTATAAGCAATAAATAGAAATAGAAAACCTGATCGTTTAAATGATTTTTTAATATTCTTTTGACAAGTTTTTAACGATAAATTTTCTACCAAAAATATTTGTTACTTTGCATCATAATCATTTCAACTACCTATGATAATAGATAAAATTTAAAAAATGTGTTTTTCGATGAGTTGAAATCACACTACAGTAGTAATTCATTTTTTTTCATTATTGAAATTATCTGATGTGAGAAGTTTGTCAAAAATTAATGTTAAAATATAGATTGATTCATCTTGAATCCATTTACGAACAGGAATATGAAGACTATGATTAGAACTTTTTATTTTACATTTTTCTCTAAACAATATTCTGTTTAACAGAGACTTTGTATTTATTTTTATGTTTGAAGAAAAACCTACTGATTGATAGCAACTTCAATGGATGTCATTATTGAATTATGTTGCCTATTATCAGCAGTATTGACAAAATGGAATATAAAGAGTGTGTATGCAAGAGTTTTTAATTGTGAAAATTATTTTTTTNTTTTTTTACCAAGAATTTCGTCGAAAATTTAATAAAGATTAGAAACAAACGTTGCTTTTTTTGATAATTTTCGAAGTGTCTGCAGTTGTTTCATCAAAAATCCATATTTCCTATAAGTAATAACTCAAAAAGAAATATATAGAAATAATAATTTTACTTCTTGACATGATTTATTTGAATCAATATATGTTTCAGATCGTTTAAGAATATCGAATTGTTCGAGAAGTTGACAAGTTTGTCCATCTTTATTTGATGTATCTATTGCTTATGAATTTATTTATTGAAGATGCTATATTAGAATAACAACGTTATTCATAGAAATAGTATTTACAAACAAATATAACGATAGATATCTGTCTGTCGTTGTACTAAATCTAAAAATGAATCATAGTTCTTTATGAACCAACTTTTGTTTATTCCTCTTCGTTTAAATAATCGTGTGACATGTTGTTCGAATCTATAGTTTATTCTTTTGGAATAAATCTTTGTAATGAATATCTATTTCTAGGGTCTATTGCTTTTATATTCAAATGATTAGTCAATTTAATATGAACATGATTCTTGTTCATTGAACTTGTACAAATATGTACAAATTATTATTTCGATGAAATCAACGTGTAATTCAATATTTCGTAATATATATAAAAGAACCAGTTTTCATTTAATTTCAATAGATGCCCTTCCCTTCTATTTAAACTATATAAATATAATATAAGAGTTAGGAAAAATCTTTTATATTTATTATAAATATTCAAGAGAATTGATTTTTTGGAAAGACAATATTTATGTAAATCAAGTTTTGTTTAACTCGTTATTTTATTTATTTCAATAGAGCATATTAATATACTACTAGAAACAGAAAGTCGTCTAAAAATGATATATTTCTCGCATTTGTGCTACAAAGAAAGTTTTCTGGTTCTACATTTGACAAAAGTAGAAATTAATGTGCATGTTGTATTGGAATTGAAATATGTTACTCATTATAAATATGCCGCAATGGAACTAATGAATTCTTTCACAACAAGTGTCACTAATNTTTTGTACTAGCAAAGAATTAATTAACCATAGTCAAATATCCCCATATTAAATTAGTAGTCGTCATCATCTGTGTAAAAATGTAGGTGCAATATGATAATAAATATTACATTTTTAATGGATGCTTTTTGCCCCGTTCTAAATTCTAAATTCTAAATATAATCTTTTCATGTGAATTTTCACTCAGTATACTATCACACATTTGAGATATTAAGAGTTAAATGATCATAAAGTCACAATTCTGTAACTGTGTCTAAAATTCTTCGTAGGTAAAGTCTAGTATCGTCAAATTCAAAAAATAGTTTTAAACAGATAATAATATATTAGAGTAAACTGCTAAGAAATGATAAAAATTATTCACCGATCGTGTGCTTGAACAATGATAAAATTTAAAGTAAAGAAAAAAATCTAGTTTAAAATCATTTACTTATACATCCAGAGTTATATGTACAGAAAATCTTTGACATGTAGTAAAACAGTGAAGTGATATCTAAATTATCTTAGGAAAGAAAAATCTTGGTAAATGAAATATCCTTCGAACCTATTGGATTTTTCTGAGCTAAACGTGAATCGAACCCGGCGAATCTACACAATACCTGAAGCAGTTTGGGCCAAGTCGGGCTACAAAAAAGTTAGCTCATATCGAGCCCTGCCATTTAGGATAAAATTATTTGTTTTATTAGCTCATCCAAACAAATCTATTAGCTTGTAACGTAAACTGAAAACAACTTATCTTTAACTATTGACTGCATGTGATGAAAAGTATTTCTTCCAAAAGGAAGATCCATAAGTAAAGAAAAAGATGTGAATTGATTTGTGCATAGCCATTATTTCAATTAACGACTTTATATCATCAAGCATCATTTATCAATTGGACAAACATCCATGTTCAATATTGGTGCCAATTTTTAATTAGTTTGGTTGTTCAAAAAAAAACGAGAAGCGTGTACAGTCATAGATAAATGAAAAAAAAAGTGAAACTTATTTTCAGAAATCTTGATTAACTAAGTTTTTAGATTAAAGATTCTAGTACATACGTGAAATTTTGTTTTATCTAAGTAATAAAATCTGAACTGTCTATAATGTCAACAATTTAGCAGATAAGATTTTGAAAAATTGGTTTCAAAATTTCCGCATATATCTTGTGATTTAGCAGTTCTGATTTCATTTACTCTTTCGGCTATAGAGCCGGAATCGTTTTTATTTCATTTTTAGTACCACGAAACGGGACTGCGTTCCCGATTTCGGATAATTTTAACAATTGAAGAACTCCACTTTCGGTATAGGTAGCCAATTTCTTATTTCGAATTTGATCGATTTCAAATTATAAATTAAAATGAAATAAAAAAGAAATCTGTGAAATTTGATAAATCTCATCATAATCGTTTTCTGTTTCTTATACTCTGGTAATTTCTTTTCTTTTAATGCAGTACGAGGCTCAAAATTGATTTAGTCCTTCGCGAGTTTTCAAGGCACGAAGCACCTATATAGTGATTTAACTTTTCTCTATCCATATGTTTAATTATCATTATAGGACTCTATGTATGATATTCTTCTTTTACTGCCACAGCAACGAGATTCGTTCATGACACCGACGTCTGATGATATATCGCACATTGCATTCCTTAAAATAAAGCAATATTTACATATAGATGTTAAGAAATTTTGTCAGCATCCATCCGCATATAGAAGAAAAGAGAAAGAAAGGAAGAAAGGCAGAAACAATGCCATTTCTTCATCGTTCATTCACCATGAATTTGATTATAGAAAAATGCTTCATTATTTCTATTGGTGATGAATGAATGAATGATGACATCGGTCAAATAAATTCAATGAGCATATATATTTATAAACGAAAAGATAGATAAGTGAAAATAAATATGGAACATTCATTGGTTCAATTCAATGATTTACCTGACGAGATTCTTATGATTATTTTGAAGAAATTGTGGAACATCCAAGTATTGTACTCTCTAATAGGTGTTAACAAACGACTCAATGCAATTGTACATGATCCAATTTTTTCAAATCGCTTAACGTTGATGAAAGATTTCTCAGCTTATTCTATCGATCGATTACCTGATTCAATACTTGAACGGTTTTGTTCAGAAATCTTACCTGAAATTCATCATAATATCAAATGGATTAATCTTGAATCATCAAGTATGAAACGTATTCTTCTTGCTACAAATTATCCGAATTTATATGGACTTGGTTTATATGATATTGAGATAGAAACAGTTCTATCTCTCGTTAATGGTAAGATATTTTTCTCAGTTCTTTCATTAATTAATTAACGATATATATACAAGAATGAAAATGATTTTGAGTATATCATTTCTACGAATAAATTTAGATTGTTAGGCAACTTTTTATAAAATATTTCTGAACTTTTTCATACAAACCAATGAACATAACTTTGAATAAAATTAGTAGTAGAAAAGCAATACAAGGAATTACTTATAATTAAAACAATATTTGAATAAAATTCTCTAATGTCTTTAGTTGAAATTCTAAACATTGATTCTAAAAGAAGAAAATGTAGAGTATATAGATGACTGAAATAAAATAAAATGTCGATGATAAAATATAATTTGTTTAAGAATTTGAAAGAAAGAAAAAAGAAATAAATACGTTAATTGTATAAGCAATATAAAACTTGATAAATATGTTTTATCAAATTTTTACTTTCTATTTAGACGGATCTTCCTCAACTTCTATAGATAAAAGTCAAATTTTAGCACTTGTAATCGAACGTACTACATATGGAAAAAGAATTTCAACAAACGATATGAATGCAACTATATTGACACATATCTTTACTGCGTTGTCGAATCTACAATATTTAACTTTTTGTCCATCATCAACTTGGAATAATCGATTATCATTTGTCAATCCATCTCCAGGTATTAACTCTTCAACTCTCTTAGAATTGGATGTCCGCTTGGTGCGCTTCTCTGATTGTCTTTATATACTTGATGGACGTTTTAGTAAACTTCATACACTTCATGTTGATATTAAATCCATTAAGTCTTCGGATTTAACAAACCACAATCAGGTAGATTATTTTGATTAATATTTAAATTTTTTGAACAAATGTACTATATGATTTTTATAGGAAACATTATCTATACCTAATATAAAATGTTTTTCAGTATACTGTGAGCAGATGACAACTGCTTATCATGAAATAATTGTACCATTTCTACGACGAATGTCGAATTTGGAAAAACTTAGTTTAAATCTCGATATTTCTGTCAGAAATACATTTATTGATGGAAATGATTTGAAGCAAAATATTATTAATCATTTGTCACTATTAAAGAGATTTGAATTTCATATTTGCTCAAACATTTATAGATCTAATCAAATTCATTTACAATCAAAAGAAGATATTCAACATACATTCAGAGATTTTAAAGATGATCAAGTTATTTCTTATATCGATCATTTTGAAGAAAGAGAATGGAGACAATGTCATATCTATTTGTATCCTGAAAAATTAAGATATTATTACATTGTAACAAATCATTGTCCTGGTGGCTTATTTGCATGTGTTCGTGAAATAACATTAAAGGAAGAACATCCTTTTGAACATGAATTTTTTCTTCGAATTGCTCAATCATTTCCATTTATTACATTTCTGATTATAGAAAATTCGAAATCCCAAAATAATAAATTATCCAAAGAATCAGAGAATAATAATCAAGTTTGTTCCATCATTAAATATCCCTATCTTACAGCTCTTACACTTTACTTTGCTCATGATGATTATATTGAAGAATTTCTAATTCATACGAAAATATGTTTACCAGATAATACTGTTCATATTAACATTTACCTTGAACAACTGGAAAGAGTGACATACAATTTTACAAGAGATGCAACAAGAATCAATTGTGCAAAACTTCGTTCATTATGTCTCAATGGTTATCGACTTCCTGAATATGCAAAAAACTATTTTCCAAATGTATGAATATTGATTATTATCAATATTTATGTAAAATAAATTGTTTTCTGTAGAATAAAAGTATTAAAATGGAGACAGAATTCACTTCATATTTGATTGAAAAGACTCGCATTTATTTATGTATAAGAAAAATTACATATGTTAACATAGGACTGACAACAAAATAGGTAAAATATGTTGTTTTATAGGAAAAATAAAAGGATTTCAAAACAATAGCTCTAAGTCAAATTATTTGGTTCTATATAATATGAAATACGTCTTTTAGAATTGAACAATAAATAGAAAGCAGAGAAATTTAAAACAAAGCTGTTAACATAATGCGTCCCACGAAAAAAATTTCGTTAAAAAACCGCGGTTAACCGCGGTTTTAAGCGGTATTTGGAAAACGCGGGAGTCAGACCTTTTAGGCGTCTCTAAAAAAAACCGCTGAAAACCGCGGTTTTTTAAAACGCGGTACGACGCGTTTTTTAAAAAACGAATAAACGGTCTGACTTCCGCGGTTTTTTTAAACGCGTTAATACGCGAACTCCCCAAGACACGATCAGACGCGGTTTTAAAAAAACGCAGAAAAGTCGGTGATAATCGCGGTTTCAGAATACCGCATTTTTACAGCTGATGTGATCACTTCGGTATGGTCAGGTGAGTTACCCTTCGTGGGGTAGTGTAGTGAACTATAAGTTCCAATACTTCAAAGTCGCCTTGCAGCGATGAAGTTCATATTAAACTTTATAATATGATACAGATAGTAAAGCGCACGATATTCTTTCTGATCTTACACATTGTTGCAGTAACATCGTACGAAATGCGCAAAGAGAATACTGGCAAATATTCACTGTAGCGTTAATACCGCGACCAATCGCGTTGCAAATTACCGCGATAGCCGTTTAGCTCAACGCGGTTTACGATACCGCGACTTACCGCATTGAAAATTACCGCGGTTACAATCGAGTTCAGCGCGGTTTACGATACCGCGCTTTTTCCTTGAAAGATATTTTTAGTGTGGAAAAGACTTCATATCATATTTATGAAGATATACTCCGAACCTAATCAAAGGTCGCCGAGGTACTCAAAATTTCAAGCACACAATGTGTTGAATATCGTAAGCAGAATCTTCTCAGCACGTTTCATGAAGACGCGACTTACACTACCGCGTTGACACACATGGTCACCGCGTTTTCATGAAACCGCGAGGAACCGCGCTTCATAATACCGCGGTACCAGGGAGGCGCACCGCGTTCTCTTTGAAACGCAGTGTACAAAACCGCGTTTTTTGTAGGACACCGCGGTGCATCATGGGAGAACCGCGATAACAATAAAATCCTGCGGTTGACCGCGATTTTTTCGAATTTTTTTTCCCGTGGGTAGAATGAAACGAGAAAGTTGTGTTGTTCATTTATACATTTTTAACGTTGCTATAAACAATAAATTACTCTTTAGAGATTCTCATAATGACAATATTTGATCTATTACGATCCGTGTACGATTCATGTCGTGCAAAAATAGCCTCATTCAATCTATATCATTCTCAATCCATAGATTCAACAACATTGCATCGTGAAATTCTCTCAACTCGTCTATTTATTGTTCTATTCAGCGCCTTACTTATTACACTTTTACTCCTCAAATTTCAACTGAAAAGATACAATCACTGTCTGTTTCTGATTATGAAAGGCTCCAAATACAATATTCAGACACTCTTCAATGTCAATGTAGATTCATTTCAATACCCTATGCAATATTTACTCACATTGAGACATCATTTCATCAAGTTTATTCGAGCAGTTTTATTTCACCAGAGTGGATTGATTCTCTATTCGAAAATGTTGATAGAAATATATGGCCAATGGATATGAGAACAGCATTGAGTGCTATGTGGCAACTAATTTCGACGCTGTGTCAAATTTCTACCACTTTTGTTAGTGATGCGTTTCATGACTTCGAAGCATCACAATTGATTAGCTCTATAGTCTTGCCCAAAGATTGAATTCAAATGAATATTCAAGCAGCAGTGAATCAAACACAAAAAAGAGTATCGAACACTTTTTTTTACTATCATTGAGTATTATACAGCAAAATACACAATTAAATGATTTTATCACAGGTGTATCAACAAACTATATCCTAAAGACAACTGATTATCCGTTTCAATTGAATGAACTCTCTGAGACCATTGCAAATAAATATATACAAGAAGCATAGCTTTCGTTCGATTTTGTTTAGCGGGAGGAATATTTGAAAGAGAAAGTCTGCCAAAATTAGAGAGAAACAGTTTTGCATTACATTTTTTACAAGAAAAATATATTAACAGATAGAATTTGTAAAGCTTTCTTACTCAATCAAGGCAATATTTTTGTGCTACTTTATCTCTTAGTCTGTAAATACAATATCATTTAAACCACGGAGCAATTCTTCTTTCTTCGGACGCGCTTTATTTTTGAAGTTGATTAGTGATCTTTTTGCAGCATCTGATTTGGATGGTCCAAAAAAGGAAAATAGATCAATGTAAAAGAGAAAATCGATGCTTGCCTTTGGCATGTTTTATTCAGTTTGACAAATAAATTAAAATCGTCTACAAAGTCGCAAGGAAAATTTCCAGGAAGAAAGCTATAACGTAAAAACATTGAACGGGGAGAAGTCCCCTCGCTCCCCTCTATCATCGTAAACTATGACGAGAAGGTTCAACAACCATTTGTACTTGTCTAAATAAGAAATCATATCCGATGCCTGGTAACATTTACTTATGCGACGTATGGTATACGAGTGAATTATTCAACATGAATATTCTAATCGCCAATGAAACATTGCCTGGTCTCATTGTTGACTGCTTACCACTGCAAGCAACATTAGCTTCATCATTCGAATGTTTCTGCAATCAATCCTGCCGCAATATACTTCTTGCAGTCTATTCAAATAAGATCGAAGTTCAAATATTTAATCAATCTTTCTCGAGTCGATTTTCTTTGACAACAAGCATTAGATCAATTGTTGATCAATTATTCATTGAAAGCATTCAGATTCAAACCAATTATGATTCTTATAATAATGGATGTGCGCCATCATATTGCAGTTATATCCAGTCACGCTGATTCAACCACATCTATGTTATTACAACTCTGATTGCTATATACAGATGATTAAATATAGCACTTTACATCATTACACCTTACTTAATCGATTTGTTACTACTCATCAGAAAAAAAATATCAAGACAGAACCGATCTCAACACGAAGAAAGTAAGTATGTGGATACATTCAATATTTTTATAATTAAAGACGTATTTTCATTTATTTTTGAACGTATTAACTATATAAAAGCGAGCAAGTAATTCCTTACATCTTACATATTATGTTAACCTAGAGCGAAAGTTATCGCTTAAAGCATAAAAAATGTATCAAAATGTATCAGCTCACAGAGTATTGTTTTGTCTAGGATTCTATTTACCAACTAATAGACATGCAAGAAATAGGCCGTAGGTTATTCTGTCAACGTAAAACAAATTTGAAAATATCTAAGTATATGAATTGTTTATTTTATCAATATTCCGATCCTTTTCATATTTGGATGTACCTATTTGTTCACGATGAATAAATAGGTTGTTCGATTCCTTCTCGTTGTATATACAACATATATTAAATAAAGATATTTAAAAGTGAATAGGAAAGATGGAAATGGATATTTGTTTTCTCACGACTTTCCGTCGACTGGGAATAGTTAGGAAGGTTCTGGTATATAATTTAGAAAAAAAAATCGTGGATCACCTACGAAAAAGAACATGTAGATCTAAAATAAAACTCTATGATTTTGATTGAACACGGCTTTCACAAACAAATAAATGGAACCTAAATAGGACGTCTACAAAATTGTTAATGTGCGATTTTATAACGGCTCAAGTGAATTCTCCTCTTCCTCTATAACCTGCGAAAAACAGTCAGACTAAAAATGTTTCGTTCGCTTTGCCATAAAGCAGTCAAAGGAATTGAATAATAATCTAGACATCGTTAGTAAAAAATTCAGTAATATATGACTCCCAAATTTAAAAATTTGTACTAAATTTCGTTGACATTCTTCCTTGTTAGATATTACTGTGCGCAATCTTCGTTGGAATTGGTGTCATAAACTGCAAACATATATAATGGAGTTGAATTCTTTTGACAATTATTCAGATGATGCATTCGATATTCTTCGTGGACGTTATCTCGACATAGCTCTACATTGTACTTTTAACGACTATTATGATGATTATTATTATTTTCAAGATAAAATCATCAGATTGAACAACTATAACAGTCCATTCACTATCAATAAGACAGTGTGAAAATTTATATAACCAATATTCAAATGCACTACAATGTCCTTGCAGTAATATTTCGACTCCGTATGAA
>OENM01001025.1:0-24296 GCA_900239745.1 Rotaria magnacalcarata
TCATCATCTGCTAAAAATACTATCGGTGTTTGGCCTGAACCATATATTGATCTACTTACCAATGTATTTAATCGATATGAATGGAATTATCTTTCATTTGGTAAATTTTGTTTTTTAATTATTATTTCTGATTTTATTTTGTTCGATTTCTTTGTATTGTTTTAGGTCCATCTTGTATACGAATAAATCAAAGTGCTATTCGTCCTCGACATCAACAAGAAATTGCAATTCAAAAAGATCATAAAAGTATTTATGATAAAGTTGGCCATCATCTAAATGAGCATTATTTTGTTCCAATGACAGCAACCATTCTTAAACAATATTCAAATCAACTACTTCATGATTTAAATCGTTCTTATTTTTCACCATTATCTTATAATGATCAAACCTTAGCATTAAAACAAGCAAAAAAAGTAGTTTCGATTCAACGTAAAATTAAAAAACATCATTTAATTCTTCGTGTCACTGATAAAGGTTATAATTTTTATATTGGTACAGAAGAAGAATTTGATAAAAAAGCTCAAAATTTTTTTCATGATACTAACGCATTTATTGAATTAAAAGAAAATCCATTTAATAAGATTCAAGATAATGTTATTCATTTACTCAATCAAATTCGTGCAAAAAATTTTATTTTTCAATGGCAATGCAATAAAATGATGCCTAATCGAATAAAATGTCAATTAGCTCATTTATATTTTAATCCTAAAACTCATAAGGTATGATAGAAATTTTTTTAAGATTATTTATTTAATTTAAATCTGATTTGTGTCTATCTGAAATATAGGATGGCATACCAGTTCGACCAATTGAAAATACTATTCATGCTCCAACAACAAATATATCAAATTATTTAGATGAAATTATCCGACCTATATTTGATAAGGAATGTCAAAATACAACCATTATTGATGGTTCTTCATTAATTCAAGCNAAGATTATTATTTGATTTAAATTTGATTTGTATGTCTATCTGAAATTTAGGATGGTATACCCGTTCGACCGATTGAAAATACTATTCATGCTCCAACAACAAATATATCAAATTATTTAGATGAAATTATCCGACCAATATTTGATAAGGAATGTCAAAATACAACAATTGTTGATGGTTCTTCATTAATTCAAGCACTCCATCAATATATGAGAAAAGGTCTTTTTAAATCAACGACATTATTTTGTACTTTTGATATTCGTAATTTATATACTATGCTACCACAAGAAGAAGCCTTGAATATTCTTGTCGAATTTCTTCATGTTCATGGTTATACTAAAGTCAAAGGAATTCCCCTAGAAACAATAAGATTATTAGCTTCAATTGTATTGAAAGAGAACGTATTTGTCTATGGTAAAAAAATTTATCAACAAGTCCTTGGTGGTGCAATGGGTTCATCATTTACATTGACATTGGCAAATATATTCATGTGGAAATGGCAAAAAGAACTTGTCCGTCGACAGGATATAACATGTGAATATTATGGGCGGTAAGTAGAAGTAAATTTAGAGTAATAAATAATTTTATTTTGAATACTTTTTGATAGATATATTGATGATGTTTTTATGACATGGAATAAATCGGAAAATGAATTAAAGAAAGTATTAGAAAATGCAAATAATTGGCATCCGAATATTAAATTAGAATATAAAATCGGCAAAAGTCTTCCATTTCTTGATATTCTCCTTACAAATATCAATGGCACGCTATCAACATCCGTTTATCATAAACCAGCAGCAGAACCCTATGTTGTACCATTTATTTCTGATCATCCTCGACATGTATTCGAAAACATTGTACAAACAAGTCTTCGACGTGCAATCAAATATTCATCAACTTTTCAATTATTCAATGATGAGAGAAGATATATCAAATCAACATTTTTGTACAATGGGTGAGACTATTGTTGATATACTTAATATTCTCATAGATTTATTCTATAGTTACCCTTCTTCATTTATCGACAAGATATTTCGAAAAATTTTTTCTGGCTACATATCATCTCGATCATTTCTACCATTTATTGACAATGAAGATCAATTCTTACATATGCGTATTGCATTATCTGGACAACCAAGTCGACAACAATCTCAAGTGGAAATGAGAATTGCAACACTTACGACCGATAATGAACATTTAATTGAAGAATTGGATAAAAAACATGAATTTACCATTCAAGAAAAAAAGAAACCAAAAGAATTTCAAAATAAACTTATAATTCATTATACACATGAGAAACGATTCAATACACGTAAGCGGGACCTGCACCGTATCTTTCAAGAAACATTCGCAAACACATCAATACTCGAAACGAAGCTGATCGTTGGGAATAGAAATCAGAAAAGCATAATGAAAGAATTGATCCGAAAATGTCCAAGACAGGCAATATTAAAAAACAAAGCTAAACCAAGTATGATCAGCGATAAAAAAAAAGTAATCTTTAAAATATTATATAGTATACACTGATTTATTAAATCTAGATGGAAACCACAAAAAGAATAGGCATCCACAACTAAACCAAACAATCAGCCAAAAAGATAACCAAAAATGAAACAAGCATCATCATCATCTACATCTCCAAAGACTGCCCATTGAACGAAATATTCATCTCATTATTTCCCTTAACTTGATATACGAATATTCAATAAAACAGAAATGAGAATTGAAACATATTCTAAACAAAATTAAGTCACAATTTTTTTTCTCCCAATAAAACATGAGATTCAGTCACACTGACTTTCACAAAATTCAAAAACTTGTCCTACAAACAAAAACAAAATTTTAAACATTATGAAATTCCACTCTCTCATAAATTTTTTACCACATTGAATTTATTTATCTATTTAAATTTATCTTTTTAAATTTATCTATTTATTTAGTTCAAATCTTATTTAGAATAAGCCAACTGATGAGTCCTTTAGCAGGGACGAAACGCGTCTTGGTAGCTATTACACACTACTGCCAAAAAAATTTAAGATTCTATTNCATCATCATCATCTGCATCTCTAAAGACTGCCCATTGAACGAACTATTCATCTCATTATTTCCCTTAACTTGATATACGAATATTCAATAAAACAGAAATGAGAATTGAAACATATTCTAAACAAAATTAAGTCACAATTTTTTTTCTCCCAATAAAACATGAGATTCAGTCACACTGACTTTCACAAAATTCAAAAACTTGTCCTACAAACAAAAACAAAATTTTAAACATTATGAAATTCCACTCTCTCATAAATTTTTTACCACATTGAATTTATTTATCTATTTAAATTTATCTTTTTAAATTTATCTATTTATTTAGTTCAAATCTTATATAGGATAAGCCAACTGATGAGTCCTTTAGCAGGGACGAAACGCGTCTTGGTAGCTATTTCACACTACTGCCAATACAAAATTTTAATTCTATTATAAATAGGTTTTATTTAATATAAAATTTTATTTATAACAATGAATTTTAATTTTCTATTTAGTTTTGAATTTATTTATCTATTTAAATTTATATATTTAAATTTATCTATTTATTTAGTTCAAAACTTGAATAGATTAAGCCAACTGATGAGTCCTTTAGCAGGGACGAAACGCGTCTTGGTAGCTATTTCACACCCACACCCTCATGATGACATGTTCTATTATAAATAGGTTTTATTTAATATAAAATTTTATTTATAACAATGAATTTTAATTTTCTATTTAGTTTTGAATTTATTTATCTATTTAAATTTATCTTTTTAAATTTATCTATTTATTTAGTTCAAATCTTATATAGGATAAGCCAACTGATGAGTCCTTTAGCAGGGACGAAACGCGTCTTGGTAGCTATTTCACACCCACACACCCACACCCACACCCACACCCACACCCATTATCTGTCCGCTTGTGAAGTTTCTTTATTTGGGGATAGTCAGCTTGAAATTGTTGTAAAACAAGCTCCCCAGCGCTTAATGTGTCGATTTCTGTTTGAGCAGCGTTTGTTATTGCAACAATATATGATTGTGTAGAAAAAGTATATGCAGATGAAGTAGTTACCGATGCAGTTACAGTAGACGACGAAACATCTTTCCAGACAAATAAACCAATAAATACTGACATCCCCTTCTTTCCAAAATACTTCTTTTGTGACTCTCGGTACTCTTGCGGCAGAATCTTTTGACCCCAATCAAAAGTACCAAAGACTTCATCAGTTCCCATTTTGGAGATTATCCTTTTCTTTTCGAAGTCTTGTTGTGCTGCACGAAGATTGTGACGTAACCATTCCATTATATGCTCCGATGTATTTTTAAAGTCATTTTTCGCTTCTGCTTGAAGATCTGGGTTTCTCATTTTTTCAATTTTCTGCCTTATCTCGTCAAGTGTTTCAATAATGTTGATACAATCAGAGCAGATGTAGTTGTGCTCTTGAGTACATGCTGAGTAAAGTTGTTCACAATTGGGATCACTTAAACTAAAAGTGCAGCAATGTGTTGCACAACTAGAATTAACTGAACAGTGATTAATATGTCTTGACTTTTGATAGCTCTCTGCCATGTCCATCTGTTTAAGTAAATGTTTGCGATCTGCTTGAGGAATAGCCATTTCTTGAACCATGTCTACAGTCAAAAATTTAAATAAACTTATTTTTACTTTATCGTGTTTTATGTCCTTACAGTCCACATTTAGTCAACTTGTATTACTGGAACTCAAAAGTGAGACTTATTTAAGTATCAGGAGACATCTGATTGCTATCATACTAAGTTTTCTTAGAACCTTATGTTTTCATCGGAAGCCATTTAGAATGGTCAGAAACTTATGCCATAACTGTGAAATAATCTTAACCTAATCTTATAGCTGTAAAATCTAGCGATTAAAAATCACCAAGTATAGACCAGAGGTATTTAGAATCCGGAAGCGTAACATAAACTCTAGACTTTGGTTTAACCAAACTTTTATGAATTCTACAAACTATATTCAATGCGTTCGACTTTTTCTAGAATAGGCAGATTATCAGCATGTAGTTTTAACAGACCCGCGAGTGAACGCCATGCTTCAACGCCTTCGACCAGAAATTCGTCTAGACCCGAAACGGCCTGCTGTTGGGAAGGCTTAATACTGTTCAGTATGTCATATAGTTTTGTTCTGCATAACCCATCAAAATCGCTTTCATCACAATATTTCTTGTAATTAAGAACGACGTGAGCTTTTTGCAATTGAAGTATTTGCCTAGGTAGCTCATACTTCTCGCCACTATCCATACGTAAAATAGTGAGACCATAAGTTCCTATCAAATAAAAAGTCAAATGTGATTGAAAAAATATTTAGCAAAAAGCAATGACGCTTTCATAGTCACCAGAAATAAGAGTGTTACTTTCGACAAGCCAATTAACAAAATGTTTGACCTTTTCAGGATCTACACGTAGTCTAATACCTTTTTCATTGTCTTCTTTGGATATGTACTGCTGTGTATCGTACATTTTATGAGCTTCTTTAATGGCATGTCGCGATGCACCAAAATTGTCTATTATCTTCTGATAGTCCCAGGAACGAGGTAACATAGACAGAAGTCGAACTTGTTCTATAAACGGCATTTTATGTTCGACATAGAAATCATATATCCTTTTAAGGTTTTGTATCATTTCATTGCTCATTGTTTCATTAATTGACTTAATGTTTTTAATCTGCGAGTCAGACTCAACGATCTGTAACAATGTTTCACCTTGTCCTGGAGCAAGAGCATCTGCCATTTTACCTGCAAGTATAGAAATGACTAATTTAAAATGAACTTGTTCTTTTTACTTACTCCCAATTACTTTCATTGTGGTAGCCAGTTTCCATTTGATTCGACGGATACCACCCTTTGAATATGAACCTAATCTTTTTTTCGTCTGAGATCTAATCGGACTCAAATTGACTTGATCAAGTATCCGATTCATGGATCGAAGAGAATTATCAATAGTTAAGGTAGATGCACCTGTAAAATTTGAGATAGGTGAAATTGGACCTACTGACTCTAATTCGCGAATCTCCAATATCTGTTTTCTGTGTTTTGAACATATCCTAAATATAAATTCTTTTTAATTTATATTATTTCATCCATCAATAAACTAACCTTCCACCAACAGGAAATCCTTCAATTTTAGAGCAGATGTTTATATTTGTGCGACGACAGTCACGAGCAGACGACTTTGCTTTTGAATCATGATCAGGATGACGACATGTAGACCTCACATCATACCAATCTATTCCATATGAACTTCGATGTTTTGGACAAATTGACATTGAGTCATCAATCAAAATATTGCTTGGCTTTAATCTGTTTGCGATCAAGTTCCTTTCATTGATGATAAAATCGTCTTCTTCTTTGTGGGAAATAATTTTTTTATTCTTTAAGTATGATCGTACATCTATAGCTCTAAGTGCAGAAAATTTAACACACGTAAGTGGCCAATCCGGGTGGTCTATGAACAAACAAATGTAGGTCACGATAAAATTTTAAAAATCTTACAGCGTGATGTGCCGTCACAGACCGCTACGTTTGGGTTACCCCAGAGACAACAATTGTCAAACTTTGGTTCGATCAATTGGACGCGAGACGGAACATCGTTAGTGTCTGATCGAACATCTTCAGAGTTTATTTGACCTGAAATAATCAAATAAGTTTAAAAATATGGAGAATTCCTATAAAACAGACTGCTTGATGAGTCTTCGATATTTTTTTCACGTTCAGGTTCCTCTTCAGAGTCAGGAAGCAATCTGACGTACTCTGGAAACATATTTTCCACTCCAGTTGACTTATTTGAATAATATGGGTCATCTAATACACCATATCCGGCCTCCGTTTGGTCTTTAGTAAGGCAGACTGGAATACTACACCATGTATCCATCACTGAAACATTCGATAGCATTGTTAATTCATGAGCTGGTTCTTGCATACTATTAGTTAAAGAATTGTTGTCAAAACTCAGTGTAATATGGCTTTGAGTGTTTCTAGAGTCATATAATTCGCTACCCATCGACAACATATTAACGTTTGATTGATATTGAAGCAGGTTTTGATCAGAAAATCGTAAAGAACCAGACATGGTATCAATAGTAGTTAGATTAGATAATGAAGAATTTGACAGAGTACTTATAGTACCCCATGTGTCTGAGTTCTCCGTAGTTATCGAAGAGGAATGAGTTCCAATAAAAATCGTAGATGCACCATCGCTGTGATTGCTAGAGTCATCATCAATCCGATCCAGCAGGTAACATGGAAAACCGCGACCTGGAGTATAATGGAGTTTACTTGGACCAGCCATTCTGATGGACCTAAGTACTTAATTAGAACCAAAAAGAACCAAGCAAGAATATCAGGAATTTAAGCTAGAAAAAGATATACATACACACATCCAAAAGATACATAACCTTATATAGCTCCTAATGACTCATGGCTCTTGAGTCACACATCCGAGGTTGATGACTCAAGGAATCTTGACTCACAGAATGCTTCTTTTAAATAAAGCATAATGCGAGTATCAAATAAACAAAAGCGCCATTCCACAGAGAGGTTAAGAATGCAATCATAATTCACTATAATTCTATATACGAGTGACACGTATTATACTCATGCATATACACATGTGCACTAACTTATTTCCTTATTTATTTATCGTCCTACCTATTGACTCTATATGTAATCATGTAAAGATTATAAGAGAAAAAAAAACAGCATTATGAACAACGTTTTTCACTTTCACAAAAGTTCTCCTGAAACTTACCAGCCACTGTGCGAATAGATAGTCAAATCTACTATTTATGTTGATCAAACATGAATAAAGTACGACATTTCTAGACGTCTTTAATGACCGTTGTAGTTAGGTCATGTTCTCCAGAGCTTGCCATCTATTTTGTAAAAGCTAATCATAAGACAGCATACCATGCATTGTGATTATTAACTAATAAGTACAGGAAAATCCAGTGATTCTACCTGATTTTGTTCAGGTCCATAGAAGAAAGTTTACAATCAGAATGAAAGAATATCACCATCGTGTTCAGCATGAAAAGTTACCTGGGGTCTATACAAATAAAAAAGTCAAAATCCCAAAACTTACAGTTAATTTATGCGTTACACAAAAGTTCACATTTTTCTAAAAAGATTACCCTGGTAACCAGTCAATTCTGGAGATCCCACGTTGATTTCTCTGTGGGGTTATAGAACACGGAGAGTACTTTCATGCCATAAGGACCAGCCCGCAGGATGACCCATATTATACGAAATAATCGACTCTAAAAGTCGGCATTTTTGTCAAAAGTCCATTTTTGGAAGACCTGTTTCGGTCGAATGGCTCTATGAAATTGGCCGAAATTTTCACGACAGATAAATCTTTGAATGTTCTATCTATAGTAAAAATTTCAGCCCCGTATCACATCCCTATCGAAGTTTATGAAGGGGTAAACTTTGCTAAAAAAATTCCTATTCGCCTATTTTTGATGACTCATAATTAATGAATAGTTCAATATTTCGTCACAAAAATTTTATCACAGATAGAACTCACTGAGCTCTATCAGCACACAAAATTTGAGCTCAATCCATTGAGCTGTTATTGAGATATGATCACATTTACACCCCCACTTACAAAACTGGCGGTTGAGGGTGCTTTCAGTAAAAGTATCACAAAAACTGAACGGCTCAATATTTTTTCAAAATTCTTTCACCATTATTCTCAGGACTCTTCCCTCTACAACATATCATAAAATGAGCCAAATCCGACGACCTCAATTGAACACGTTCGGTCGTGGCTTACGCGGACTGGCTCATAAGTATTAGAGTACTTTGAACTATTTGACAAGCAAATTTACTTTTCTATACTCATTTATACATTGCTTAAGCAAAAAAGTAATTTTTGATAGAAAGCTCTAATATTATTCCATTAAGAAAGAAACGTTAAATATAAGTCATTAAGAAATGTTAAAATTAAGACATTACCTAGAAGTAATCAACGATTAATTTCAAAGAATGATCAATGTCATTTCTTTTATGGTCGATTCATTCAAATTAAGTCACATCCTCTATTACCACTTACGAACTAGATATAGTTCAATGAATAAATGAGTGTAAATTTTAACATGAATTGACAATTAGTTTCAATTCTTTGATTTTACGAAGTAATCGAGATTATATAACTATTTGTTAATATAATATTAACTTTTGTACTAATATATTGAAATTTTGTTCTTAGTTATTACGTTTAAGTTTTAGCTTCTTTGAAATTCTTTGAATTTTATATGAGTTTATACTTTATGTAATTATAATAGGCTACCAAAGATACCTGTTGAGTCCCTTGAGAAAGGACGAAACGCGTCGTGTCGATCTTGGTTTTCTAAAAACTTTAATTTCTTTAAAAATTTTCTTTTAAATTTAATCATTTAGATTATTTGCCAACTGAAGAGTCCCTTAAGCAAGGATGAAACTAGTCTTGGTAGCTTTACACACACTACTGTAAATGGATAATATCATTATATATTATTATTTGTTTTTGATTTTTGTCAAAAATTTTTATAATATATGACAGTATATTTTAATCTTGTGATTTTTTATCATTTAGATTATTTACCAACTGATGATTCCCTTAAGCAAGGATGAAACTAGTCTTGGTAGCTTTACACACCCTCAGGTAGCTCTGGCTTGAATACTATATGAGTAACTAATCACAATCGAATATTGTATTAACCTACCAAATCAATATTTTTTCTTTTCTTGCTGAAACTTAAAAGTCTTCTTCGTCTTTGTCTCAGTTCTCGCCCACTGTGCAATTATTTTTTAAATCACCACATCGTATTTTTATTCTAATACACATCAGCGAATAGCAACTTTCTTTTTTTATTCTACACAAATGCATATTCTCATGAAAATTTGATTTTATTCAGCGTAAGTTCTGACACCGATTGCCTCACAATGATATGGATCACACCACAGTAACTTTTACTGGGATTTTCTATGTATTAGAAGTTTTTATTCGACTTAGATCTAATAGTACTAAGATGCTTCAGTTCACTGGCAATCTTTCATCAAAACAATTCCTGATACATATAGGTAAATTGTATTAAATATTTAATATATGTCCAAATGGTAGTGTAAAGATTTTCATGAAACTTTTAATTTAATACTGCGATGTTCAAGGGCGATAATCACCAAGTAGGATCAAGAAAAGTTGACTTAACGAGTCAAAATTCGTCGAAGACCTTCATTCTATTTATGTATTTTATTTTTTTGCTTTGAAATAAGGTCATACATTTACGTTTATTTAGAGGCAAATTTTTTAATATTTTTTGGCGTTAAGAAGAAGAAAAGCTAGTAGATTTAAAAACTTACAAAAATTTTCGAGCTAAAAATACAAAAAAAAGTACCTATGATGCTCAAAATTTTGAGATTATTTGAAAAAACATAAAAGTTAATAAATTCTTTCAATGAAAACCTTCAAAGACTTTCAAGTTGTTAATTCATTTTTTTTCGGGCTCTCTGTCGAATATCTTATTTCATTACACCACTCTTAGATCGAAAATTTCATGTAATCATATGTGCATAAATCAATATTGCTTTTAAGAAAAGATGCATGTGATGGTCAACATCAAAATATATTTTAGGTATACTCACTGTAGTAGATGACAAAAATTTTGTTAAGTTCTAAAAAAAAACTATCGAATTTCTTTTTCGAATTAATTATAGTTATTGGTAACATGCTTAGATAATAATCACTTACAGAATGATTGAACTAATTCGTTAGAATAGAAGCTGAAAATATAAAGAGATATTTTCAAATTTCAGCTGCCTCGTAAAACATCTGGTAGGATTCGACTTTTCAAAGAAACTGTTTCGATTTAGAACTGTCAAAAACGCCGGAAAAAAGTTCTTTTCTAGAAGACTTATCTGATTATTCCTTTTTTTCATAAAAAATAAAATAAAATGTTTGCACTATTGTGTCCATATATTAGATTCCATACTGAGTGTTACAATGAAGAAATTGGTTATAGAGTAAATATAAATTTTTAAAGCAGCATGTTTCGAAGTTCTTTAAGAATAGTAATAGATGTCACCCATCTATTGATATTAAATAGGTCACTCCAAGTCTTCAGTTTAGTCTTTAAAGATTTAGATAAATAAATGTTGGAAAATAAATAGTATATCGTGGTTACACAAATGAATAAGGTAATGATAATTGGTCGAACTTCATATCAAGTGAATAGTGAAGATATCTCATAAACAAATAGTTATATTAAGTATAAACTCGACCGCTTATAGTCCATCAGATCAGAAAAATATTTTGTAATATTTTCGTATGCTTCAAGTATAACTTGATAATCTTGGGTAGATAACGAAAATTGTGATAGTTCGAACATGTTCCGTGCTCTAGTGTTTGTTGGGCTCATTCGCTTACTAAAAATTTCCAACAAAAGTATTCATTTTCGACATAAAACTTGATGAATAGGGTGTAAACCTCTCCACAGAATAGAAGCCCAGTCTCATCGCTATAAGTTTCCGGATGTAATAGAAAAGCAATCAAAATCGAAATGGAGAATGAAGAAAAAAAGTTTTTTGCACATCCCCCAGGGGGAATTTGCGAAAATATTTTTCTTCTGATATTCGAAGATGCTTTTATTGTGGCGCATAGAGAACCGTGCGAGTGTTTATACTAGACAGAAATCTTTCAAAGCGATCCCAATTTTACACTAATTTCGACTCATTCCAAGAATGAAAATTGGTATAGCCCTAGATCATCCAAATCTTCAAAAATTTCGTTGTTTTGCTTAACTATTTACAAACCTTGTTAAGCCCACCTCCCTCAAAATTTGATTTTAGTTCCAGAACATTGAAACAGCATGAAACTTTAAAGATATGTTGGGGGTGTAAAACTATGTCTGTGATAAAATTTTCAGCCTTTTGTCCTGATGCCTGAGATAGATACGAACCAAACAAGGGTCGAAAAATAGCTTATCACGTCTCCGAAAATTCTCTATGAATGCTCAATGAATATGTTCGATTGTTTTTTTCATATGAAAGAGTATGTCAGGATGCAGTGCCTATGAGGGCTTTTTTTTTAAATTCTTATCTTTATGAAGAATAAAAGGCTTCACAAATTCAATCACTCAAAAACCACTCGAAAAATGGCGCTCGTATAATAAAATTATTTATTTATCAATATATAAATAGCAAAGCTTTATCAAAAAAAGGTTCTCATAGGCACTGCAGTTTTTGATGATCTTTCAAACAAAAAAGAAATATCTGACTATTATAGTGCACTCGTTATGTGTCATTTTACGATATCAATAAAGAACAGAAATCAATGAAATGAAATAGAAGATTGTGTTTTATATGACTTCTTGTTTTATGGAATTTTTCCGTGCTCTCTCGAAGATATTTTAAAGAAGAAAACATTATAAATCCCACTCGTATCTAAAAACTGTTTTGGTTGAAAATTCAATGTGAAATATCTGTTTAACCGTTTTTCTTTATCTGAATTATTCAAAATTAACTTATCAAAATATTCTAATAAATCTCATTGAATATGGAGTTTCAATCCCAAGATACTATCGAATCTCCAATTATGTGTAAAGACTTGTTTAAAATCAAAGAGAAATTTCAACTTAAGTTCTAAATCTAAACAAAAAAAAACTACAAACAAAATTCAATCAGAATGATTTCAATGTCGCATTTCGAATTGATTATAGATTTCTTTTTTTTAGATTATATATTCATTTTCTTTTTTTTATGGGTTTTCATCAACAGAAGTGTATTTGCATACAATAAAATCAACCAAGTTAAAACATATTTGAAAGTCAAAAGTTTTGGATTGGATCGCATCAACGAAATTAAAATCTTAACTGAGTTAACGACATATTGATCAGTTGAAATACAAGATTCAAATAAAAAAATCTATAATTCAGCAAGTATGCACTTTCTTTGAGAAATTGTTTACTATCACGGTTCTTCAACTATATGTTAGCTTTCTCAAGGTCCATATATGCTAATAGTTGAAGATCTCGTGAAATTTAATTTATCTAGTGTTGGAAAAGAACTCATGTTGAATGTCATTTATATTTATTTATCTATTCCTATTTGATATTATTATTTTTGTAAAAGATACGAATAAAATTTTCTCAATTCTCTAAGGAATACCATTTGCCAATAGAAAGATAAGAGAAGGCTAGAAAGTATAATTCGATACAAGACTTCGGATATATATATATATATATATATAGGTATCTCCATCTTGAACCACCAATGAAAATTGATCAACAGAAATCAACTCACAATTTCAAAAAAGAAAACTTTTCATTGGCACAGACTTTAACTTCTGATTGTCAAGTTATGGATAGAGCTTCAATTTCGATAATTTATTAATTCAATACTTCCAAGCCTTTATTTTATGATACATGGTCTAAAAGATGTGTTGCTGTACATGTTGTAAACATTTGCTTTCATAAACAATGATACCTGTGGGAATATCATCGTAGTAGTTTAATCTTTGAGATGCATTGCTCCTCTCACAATTCTAATTAATATCATACTAGAGATATTACTAAGAACCACTTAGATATAATCAATAGACTTAATTGCCATCGCAGTTTCAAAAATTTTCTCAATATAATCGATAGATTAATAACATAGAGATGCATTTTCTATACTAAAATACCGATGGATTTGATTGGGACTTAATCTTAGAGTTGAAACTCAGATAAATGTAAGTCTATAATACCGTCATTGTTATGAGACTCACGTCTCAATCACAGAGAGAGAGAGAGAGATTCGTTCACGAACAAAAATAATCTTGCTATATTTCATTATTGAAAAATTGTTTAGGTAACAAGTGAGTCCATAATTAATCAATGACATCACCAGGACATAAAATAAAAGTAACACGTATCCATAAACTATCAACATCAGTATGTAATCATTCATATCTATAGAATAATCTCGTAAAAATTTTTTATCATTATAGCATGAATTATTAACTACGAGCAATAAATCCATCCAAGAACAACCGAAAAATCAAAACTTGAACAATAAGGATATGGAAAACGATCCATCAATAAATCTCAGATCTAGAAGATATTCATCAGTTCACATACAAAGGATTAATCGACCATCGGCTAATAAAAGCAATGCAAGTCTTCCATCAAATGATCTAACTCAGACAACATATTTGCCGTTTGATTTACAAATCACACATTCATCCCTAAGCAAGAAGAAAAATTTAATTCAGTGCTCGATTAAAAGTGATCAAAGAAATCCATTACCAAATTATTTCGATAAGATAATATCTCCGACAGAATATGTGAAAGCACGAAGTCAATCTTTGAGCGAAGAGAAAAGATTTCCCTCATCTGTTCGTGTACAAAGAATAATTCGAACACCAACTTATGTGAAGCAAATACATATACCATTCAACGATCATTATAGAAGTCAAATATCAGCACCGGATGAAATACGGAGTGCACCAAATAAAGTAAAAAAATTAAGTTTCTTGAGTATGAACGACTTATTTTTGATATCATAGAACAATTTGAATGGAAAAAATAAGAACAATAATATAGGATATCTTATAAAAATGTAAAATGAATCAAAAAAATATGCTATTTTTTATTGACGACTCGTAAAACTCATATACGTACATGTCGCAGAAGAAATTAAAATTCTAGAAAATTTTTAAAATTTCCTGACTATGTAGCATCAACGTCATGTTTTATTTTTTCCTATAGGAAAAATTAAAATATCTGTCATACTTACTAGAGCTGATGAAGAGCAGAAGGTACGAGTGTGGCTCTGCATGATAGAAAAAGAAGCACACACTCACATTCATAGCGACAACTGCAATCTTCTCACCTTTCTAAGCGTTGCGTCTGGTTAATTTATCCAACTGTAGCTTTCATAAGTTACGTGATGTCGATTGAACAATTTTATCTACCACGACATTTATTGAAGAATGTAAATCTTATTTCAGTGCAGGGTTAACTAATATAACTGTAATGGAACCTGTTCAACAAGAAATGCCTTGGACAAGCGGCATAAATACACTATGGTACTGAATGTCATTTATAAAAGAACGAGAATATAGTCTAACGTTCAGCTTAATTTTTGTATTTGTAAAATTTAAAAATAGAAAAGTTGACACTAAATATCCCGGGAAATTTGAAATTCTCCTAAAGGAAAAATTAAAATTTAAAATTTCCCTGAATTTTAATTTCACGTGCGACATATACAGTGAGTGTCAAAATTATCCAAGCAGCTTTATTTTCAGATTTTTTCCGTTGTCTTGAACGCTAGAAAGAATCCAAATAATGATTTGTATCGGGACAATTTTTCCTTCAAGGATAATAAGAAATTTTAAAAAATGCCTTGGTTTCTAAATTCAGGGTTTCCAGAAGACCAAAACCCCGATTTTTCAATATCTAGAACCGGCAAATATAGCTATATTAAAACTACACATAAATATAGAGCGAAGAATTCTCTACAAAATGCGATGTTCTAAAACTCTCTATGACTTTTTTTGATCGAGATACATGAATTTTAGGGAAGGTTTTAAAATACTTTTTTCTATAGGAAATCGCAAAAAAAGATTTTTAGGGCTTCTCTGAAATTGATATATCTCGGTCAAAAAAGGTCACAGATAGTTCTGAAACGTTTCATTTTGCAGAGAATTATTTGCTCTATCTTTATGTGTAGTTTTAATAAAATTATATGTGCCAGTTCCAGATGTTGAAAAATCAGATTTTTGGTTTTCTGGAAACCCTGAATTTAGGAATTAAGGAATTATTTTTATTTCTTCTTATCCTTGTAGGAAACAATTTTCCTTAAACAAGTCACTATTTGGATTCTTTGTAGCGTTCAAGACAACGGGAAAAAACCGAAAATAAAGCTGCTTGGATAATTTTGGCAATCACTGTATATGCAATTAGATGAATGACTCTCCTATGTATATTTCTCTACCTTTTATACTAGATTTCATTCGTCTAAGTCATTACAATATTTTTATGATCACAAGTTGTATGAAATGTAAGGAAGTAATTCCACTACTTAAGTTTTTTTCGAATCTAAAGAGATATAGAATAAGCGTGTTTTGAGATTCTGCATTCTGTCTGAGAAACATATCTGTATCTAATCTCACATAGGAGAATATGGCACAGTAATTTTGTACACCTCTAATTAGATTTCATCAAGACTGACTGTGTCTCTATGAGGACTGAACAGAGCTTGGTAGAATCTAATTAAAATATTGCCAAAAAGTAGTTTAAAGAATCACAAATGCTGGGTGTAGACCTAGAAATTAGATGGAAAAAAAATAATACAAAAGGTCCCTATATTCCTCTAAAATCAGATGAAAGATCATTTTCTCATAAATCTTAGACTGAGCCATGTAAAAAGATTCTTGAAACATCTTTCTACATCGTAATATATCACTTAAAGGTTATACGGAGTGTTATATGGTGGTAAGATCTTCGCAGACTCTTCTAAGACTATTGGTTGTTGGATTTTGTGAAACTATGACTTTTTTTGCTTGTACGATTTTATGTCATTATCATTACACAATATCTTAAGTGTAAATTTTTGATTTACGACACATTTACAGAATCAGACGAATAACTATGAGCTTTTATAAACTTCTATTAAGTTGAGCCATATAGTTCTTAAGATATTCTAATTACTATAAATGGTCTTATACGAATTTTCAAACAGATTAAATGAAATTTTTTTTTTCATAAAAATTATCTAACTTGAATGCTACTATATCCAATTTTTTAGTATGACATAATGTTCATCGAGTACCTGTTGTATCTCATTGATCTTTCTATGATTAGTAGCTTACACAACATCTTTAACAAGTCATAATTGAGTGATCAATCCACTCGATGATGATTGAATGAATCTGAATATTTTTTTTGAACTATTTTTTATCTAATGATAAGTTAATCAAAATATATAGATTCGAAGTTATTCAGAAAGTGTGCGACATGTTATATCACTCAGGCTTTATATATATTTTTATGATTTTTTTAAAATTCATCTGCTTTTACAATTGAAATATGAATATGAAATTGTTTGCTGATTGGACTTTGAAGATTTACGACTAAATTGAGTAGTTAATTTATCGCTGCTCTTTTCGATTAAAAATGAAAAATGATTTTCATTATAATATTTCATTTATGTACCATTTGTTATTTTTATTTTTTAGTTAAACGATTTATTCTACATACCACAACATGATCTCTCAACTTCGATTTCGAGTACAAGAACAATTTTACCTAGGAACGAAGATGTTATTATAAGAGATGAGGAACCTCGTTTATTTACTTTCTACTGGATTCTTGGAGTAAATGATAAAAAGAAAAGGAGGCAATTATTTTTCTGATGAAAATTTCTCTAATTGTAATCTCGATCTTTTATTCTTTAGAAGACGTGGAGCATATTTCACAAGTCAATGCTGTTGTTGCACTGCAATGACTTTATTCTGCTCTATACTTCTAGCAGCACTTCTAGCAGCAATCATTCTTTTGAGTATGTATTAAATAGTTTCCTTCCTGTAAGCTTATATTTTCAATATTAAAACAAAAGAGATGAATTCAAATGTATTCTGTTATAAAGAACTATTATGATCGATTGGTATAAGTTACTACGTACATGAAATGAACAAAATTGATCATTCTTTGAAGATTTTTTAGAAAAAGAAATAGAGATAAAATTTTATAAAAGATTTTCTTGAACTAAATTTTTCGAGTCAGAAATTTGGTTGTAGACTATCAATTTTTATTCAATGACTTAATTATAATTATTAAAAAAGTGATATTTTATTTATAGAACGTTATTTTTCAATCATCTTAATAGTAAGAAAACGTAAAGTGATGCCTTTTTTTCAAAGCATTTTATTTTACCATTCATAATATAAAATTCTACGAATATTTTCGTTCATCGGTTGCAAAATTTATTATCAAATATTTACACACTTTAAATTCAATTATTGAAATTTCTTAAAATCAAATTGACTCGAATGATTGTTTTTAAACTCGCTAATATCTATCTTGGTCAACATATACGTCAACGAAGATAAATAGATATTTTATGTTTATCTAAAAAACTTTGAATTTTGTCACAAAAAAACCAACACACTTCATTTCTTTTCATATTATCGATTTAATAATAAACTATTCAAAAGTAACCAAAATATTGAAAATTTCCAAGCATTGTTAATTAAATGATAAATCATCGAGACTAAATAGTTCTTAAGCATGCTATCTATTCAAACTTTGATTCTTATAGTTTGTTTTTAATTATGTGTTATTTATCTAAATCCTTATCGCCTGGATAAGATCGTTTCGTTTAAGCCAAGAAATAGGATTGAAATATTTAAAAACTTAAATAAACATGATCAGCAAGAGTATTGTTATAGCTTCTCTTCTATTTCCTTTTTACATTTATTTTTAAAAAAGATGTCGATTTATTTTTTCGATTTTGTAGTATTAAGACCAATCACAAAGACAACTAAAACAACAGGTAAACTGAAAATATTTAGTTTAAATGAAAATTGATTAAAATAATACTCTTCTGAAATTTCAAGTGACAACGTCAACATCAACAAGTTCAAGTAGAAATAAATATGATTTTGAATCTTTCATATTTTGGTCTATTGGCATTTTTCTTTTATTTAATAGCTATGACGACAAGTACAACTAGCACAACAACATCTTCAACAACAACAACTACAACAAGCACGACGACTACAGAGACATCCACGTGTGAGGAAAACAATATATATATATATATTCATTGTGTATTCCATAGAATTTCTTCTAGGAAAAAAACACCAATATCTTTAAATCGATCGAATGATACTTCATCTTAAAGGGCTTGATGAGTTATAGTTATTATTTAAAAAAATGTATTCTCCAAGAGATATAGGGTTCACAGGTTAATAGGAAAATTGCAAAATTTTGTTTGGCATTTTCAGCTCTATTCTAACACAAAATGATTGAGATATAGCCACGGAAGCTATTTTCATCGATTAGCTAGAAATTTTAGATGATTGTATAGTTAACTTACATATCATACGCTAGAAAATAAAATACTGAACAAAATCACATTGATTTGAACAAGTTATATGGATTTTTCTCATAACTTCTGCTACATAACCTGGGCACGATCTGTGGAGATAAGGATGAGAAGGATACGGTAGATTATCCTTTACCCCAAATTGTGGTATTCTGAATGCATCCCTAAATTCAATCCACCTTTGTGGAGAATGAAATCAAAAAAGTGAAAACTAGTAGCCATGTAGGGATTTTTTTGTCACTAAAGTACAATACATCAAGCACACTGCATTGCGAGTCATTCTCCTTCACTTACGATATCCAATTATCTAGAATCAATATTTTGAACTTGGGACGAACGTTGCAATAAATCTGGTGACTAAAATGTATTTTAGATTTTAATGCAACATTTCTTGACGTTTGGTAACAGAATATTTTGTTTTCGATAATTAGTCTTCGTAAATCATCTCATGCTGCAACAGTCTTACCCATTAAAAAATACACACAGAATTTTTGATTTTTTTAAAAATGTTGTCCATGCCATAAATTACTGAATTTTTCAATTAACAAGAAGTGTAAAGGTTTACAAGTACTTTTTGAAGCTAAATGACAGTTGTGCGACTAGCATAAAAAGGTCATTCTTTAAAACACAAAAAATGCTACAAGTCGTATGGTGATAAAAATGATTATCCTTATCATTTAATACCTAATCTTATGGTACACGGACTTTTCACACCGTTAGTCAACAAGTAGTCAGTTTTCAAAACTAAATATAACGTGTCATCTTTTATTGCTACTGTATCGATCACAACCTTCTTTTTATGATCATCTTATAATGCAGTAGGATGCACAAAAGATTTCACTCATTTTGTACGTTATGAAACTATCAATCAGACGAACAAGCAATATATGCCACACGCTCAAAATGAGCAGTTGGATATTTGTCGAAAATATTCCATGAGTGGCTCGCTATTCTTCCGAATGCTCTTGTTTTCAGTTACGTTTTCCTTGAAAGTATCTGATGCTTAGCTTCATGTTTTTTTCGGAAGACCTGGTGACCAGATCCATAGTATTCATAAAGAATTGAATAATCGAACAGTTTCATTCCTTGGCTGACACTTCTTATAGTTCTAATGATAATACCTTTAGTGTTTAAAAACGACTCAATAAGAAATTCGTAAAAAAAATCCCTCCATGGTTACCGCTTTTCACTTTTTCGATTTCATTATCCACAAATGTGAATTGAATTCAAGGATATATTGAGGGTACCACAATTGATGGTAAAGCATAATCATTCGAAGTATACTGAGATTATCATAGGTTAGTGGAAATTTAAAATTCATCTTATTTATATAGTTTTCTTTCGCAATCAATTCTCATTTGCTTGATACAGGTTTTGACCATTAAATTGCATGAATATTCTTTGGCATATCATTAATCCTCTCCTCCCATTGATTGTCCATATCGACAACTGAAACTTGAATGAAGTACTCATTCGAAGAGTCTTTAGATATGTTTCAATTTTCTTTCTCTATTAAAACAAGTTTAGTATAAAGCTGTTAGCGCAATCCCTTGTGGGATTAAAAATGTGAAACACGATGGATCTGCTGCTACTAATTAAATGAAAATCGTTTTGTTCCATTCCTTTGCAAGCCATTTGTAGCGAACCGTTTACCTGATGATTTAGATCTAAAGCCCGTCTGTCACGGTCTGTGATGGGTCTAAAGCCCGTCTGTCACGGTCTGTGATGGGTCCAAAGCCCGTCTGTCACGGTCTGTGATGGGTCCAAAGCCCTTCTGTCACGATCTGTGATGGGTCCAAAGCCCTTCTGCCACGATCTGTGATGGGTACAAAGCCCGTCTGTCACGGTCTGCGATGAGTCCAAAGCCCGTCTGTCACGGTCTATTGGGGGCGAGGGGGGGGNGGGGGGGGTCCAAATTTCTCCCCCTAAACACTTCAACACTCCTTTCAGATCGTGTTTCACAAAAATATAAAAAAATAGCTTCTAGATGGTTATGTCGAACTCATAGATGATTAGTGATAGTAAATTCTACGACTGTATCTAAGTCATTCCGAGTTAAAATAGAACTGAAGCTGCTGTACAAAATCTGCTATGTCGTTTAAGTATGAAATATGTCTTAAGCAATCGCTTATACAACTAGTCTACGATAATAGTATTTTCCGTGAATTATCAATATAGTTTAGGAACAACTTTTACTAGATCAATGAAAAATTATAAAGAATATATAAGCAAATGTATCAGCTTAAGATGAACAAAAATGTGTAATTGAAATTGATTTTCATGCATAGTATGTTGAAATGGCTGTGATGTCAAAATTTACGAAATTTTCGTAATTTTTTTTAGTTTTTGAGAAATTTAGACAATTTTCCTGTTAACTAGTGAACCTTACATCCTCCAAAAGAAGCATTCTATATATCTAGCTATTTTTTTACCATAACTATAATTCTTCAAGCGTTTCAAGATGAAGTTCTTTTGGATCGATTTACAGATATTTGTATTTTTTTTCTGAAAGAAACTGCACGGAATTAGCCACATGAAATTGTATCTTAATCAGATTTTTAATCTATTTAAGCAACAACATCGACAAGCTCAAGTACGACCACCTCAACAACCTCAAGCACAAGCACCTCAACAAGCTCAACGACGACTACATCGACGTCAAGTAACGAGAATAAATGCTATTTATCTTACACGATAAATGATGAAACGTTCATGTTTTTGTTTATTAAAGCAAGCACAACGACTACAACCGTATATATTTGCAATCCAAGTGTGTTTTCGAGTTTAATTACTGACTAAGGTTGCTCTTTGTTTCTTTCTGTTTAGAAGCTGCGACTTCAACAACTCCTAGTTCTTGTCAGCCATTTAATCATAAGTAATTATATGTTTACAATATTATTAATTATTTTAGGTAACGATCTTCATTGGAATAAAACAGGTTCAACTATTGTTGATCAATTCAAAGAAGCGGCTGCCTTATATATTGATGCGAATGACACTCTGTATATTGCTGATTCCGGTGAGAATCATATTCAAGAATGGAGTCATTGCGAAAATGCCACGACAATAGCTGGCAGTAATAGTGGTACTTCAGGTTCAACTTCAAATTTATTTGACAGTCCTGATGATGTTACTTTTGACAAGTATGGAAATATGTATGTAGCTGATCATAATAATCATCGTGTGCAACGTTTTGCTCCAAATTCTAATGTTGGCACAAGTGTTGCTGGAACCGGAGCTAAATCAGGTGCATTAACAGACTTAGATCATTTAGCAGCGATTGACGTTGACGACAGTTTAAATATTTATATTGCTGATATACATAATGACCGAATTATAAAATGGGCAGCTAATGCAACTAGTGGTACTGTTTTAGTTAGTAATACTCTCATCGATAAGTCCTACGACATCTTACTTTCGCCTACTTCAACAAATCAAGCTTACACAAGTAATACAGACAAAGATAATGTATATTTATGGACATTTGGTAATAATAATCCAACAGCAACTCTTAATCAAGTTAATGATAGTACAAGTACTTTGAAAACCCCAAAAGGTATGACTTTGGATCCATACGGTAATTTGTATGTTGTTGATTCAGAAAACAATCGAATAGTGATGTATTGCGCCAATTCAACAGTTGGCATTGTGGTCGTTGGAGGTAGCAGTACAACGCCTGCACTTAATAAACCAACAGCTGTTGCATTAGATTCAAACCTTAATTTGTATGTGGCCATTAATAGTGGTACTGATATAGCTGAATTTATTCGACTTTGATTCAACTATGAATTTCTTTTTTATGATATAAATACATATTAATATTATGATAAAAATATGTATGTTTGTGTGCATCTTTATCTAACCATAACAAATAAATCACCCTTGGACAAAAAAAACTATAATTTTCTATTAGCTCGTTCTCCGCTATATTTCATGGTGAGATCTTTGCTTTTATTTATATGGATAGAGCGTGTGTTAAACTATATATATATTTTTACAAAGGCAATCCACTAACTTATTAGCTCAGATGTTTTAGATTTATACAAAAAAAAGTCTGATTTTCATAATATTGAACAAATAGAAATAATAGTGAATTGTAAGAAAGTAATGCTAGAGGTCTGAAATTTTTAGTATGGATAGAGCTGATAGAGGCCTACCTACAATAAAAGTGTCAGACCTCTATCCTTAATTGATTGTGAGATATGAAGTCTCCAGTTTTCTATAAAACTCGCAGAGCTTAATATCTACTCAATCAAGTAAATGTAGAAATCTATAATGGTAAATTTTATTTTTATTTTGTTCTGTGAAAATTTTTGATCATAGACGATCATTATTAACAAGTTTAACAGAACTCTAGATGTTAGAAAACACAAACAGAAAATAATTGTCAATCAAGAAAGATGAACATCATAATCAAAAACAGCAGGAACATGTACATCATAAACATAAACTTCTAAACTCTTATTATTGAATTAAGATTATCATCAATATACATTCAATGTAATAATATATTTAGTCTAATAATAAGTTAATGTGATAACATTATGAAAATTAATAACATAAGCGAAAACAATGATATATTTAAAGTAAGTAACATCATAATGTAACCAATAAAAAAGTATCATTTATTCAGTTATTATTAAACGTAAATGGGTTTATGCCAAGTATCTATATACCTACTTATAAGAACTCATGTTTCTATTTCTACTTAATATGGGTGTGAATCTTGCTGAAGATAATACAGTCATGGTTATAGACATCCATCCATATCCACACCCGCACCAAAAATTCCATCTAATGAGTATATTTTGAAACGTCTGCTATAGTAAAAAATAATGAAAATAGACAATTTTATTTAAAAACCAAGTGTTTTTCTTTCATATAAAAAGAAAGGTTTTATAACTTTTTTTCTGGTTTTCCACGTAGTTTTTTGAATCTTTTATTTCAAAAAGATGGCTTACAGGATTTTTTCTATATAGAGTTTTGTAGAACTTGACAAGCTCTATCGGATCATGGAAAAATATCCAAGAAAAAAACTTACTTCATTTTAGAATTAATGGCATCTTACTTTTTTATGCCAAAAAAGTATAAATTTTTGAAAATGTCTCAAGTTCGACATTGAAAAGTTTTTATAACCTGTACCATTTAGTACCAATAAACCTCATGTTTGACGCGCTTTCTTTTCGTATACAATTGTAGTTATGCATGCTATTTGAAATTATAGTGTATCCCCCCCCCCCG
>OENM01001025.1:24503-47565 GCA_900239745.1 Rotaria magnacalcarata
CTAAAATCATTCAAAATCACCTAAAATCATTCAAAATCACCGCTAGCCGCTCAGAATTAATTGAGCACTTGTTGTAATTCTCAATCATTTTCGCTGATTTTAGTGATTTTTATTGGTTTTCAGCTGATTTAAATCAGCGTTTCCCCTCTTGCTTTCAATGCTGTTTTAGAGAAATTAACTTCGAAAAATAGCTTGTATTGCTGAGATTTGTACTATCACTTAAAGAAAGCACGACCTCGATCTAGAGTTTATTGCTTCTCCTAAAAACTTGAGCGTTCACCCTACCCTCCCCCCGCCCCATGATGCTAAGAATCGAAGTGTTTTAAAATCTGTGCGTGAACGTAAATATATTTCAATAAATATTTGTTTATATTCATCAAGAAAATCAATTTCCACATTGTAATGTAATGGAACACATTGCTGATTGAAAGGAAACACTTAATACATGATTAATTAGTAATTTAAAAAACCTGTGGAACTCATCGATCTTTTGTTGTTTCCACAAAATATTCACATACACCTTCTTCCTCATCAGCTATTTCCTAAGATAAAGAAAGTATGATTCATCATCAGTCCAGTCCCCAGCACCTTTTACTGTTTTATCAATATGACGATTTTCAGCAAGTTTTTTTTGTTATACTTGACATTAAACATGCTTTGGTTTTTGTTAACATATTGGACATAGTGGGAAAATTAAATCAGCATTTAGATTTATTTCAGGTAGCTTAAATAAATATTTTACTTTGAATTATGAAAGTTCGGGTGTCGGTATTGTTCAAGATTAGAATCAAACCCACATTCAATCGACTTTTTTTTATCTACAAGATATTGTTACGAGATATGCTTTAAAGCAGTAAAAAAAGATCGTTACAACATCTTTTACTGTTTGAAGGTAATAAAGAATTTAAAATAGAAAGTCACTTTCCTAACACTCTATATATAAGTTATAAGTATAAAATCCTTTGAAACACCATGCATTCTAGGAGAGTATATTTTTAAGAAAAGATATTATTAATTCATATTGAAAGGAATTTATTGTTATTTTTTTTTGAACATGCCTTCTTATTCGTTACATCAGTAGATGCTTATGAGACATTTATTTAATTCAATGTACAATGATCGATAGTTAGTTTCTGTTAACTTTAGATATTAGTAAGATTTGTCTTATGAACATATGTTACGGCAGCAAATCCAGTGACAGTTATTCCAGCCAGTAGTTTCAGCTAATGTATAGACCAATTTTTCGGCTGCCACCTTATTTTGCATCATTCGTTTAAATCCTTGTTCGACTCCATTCAATCCGCCTGATATCTTCGTCACTCTATTCGGTTTCAAAAGTCCTTCAGGTAACAGAAAATTTGAAATCAATTTGTAAAATTTTTCAGCAAATTCTTTATCTTCTGGTTTGGCTTTATAAAGTTGACCAAAGAGATTTCTTTCATTTCCAAATATCGTATACATTAAAACTCTGTGTTCTTTGACATGAGCTGGTATTTCACTTGTTATAAAAGGTAGAACAGTGCATAATTGTGAATTACTGTCTGTGAGTGCAGCACAGACTTGTCTAGTTGCTTCCATTTCTGATATACAATCAAAAGCGTAAGCTAAATTATCTTTGGCTGCTTGTTTTATTTTCGGCACAACATATGGATCCTTGTAGTCAAAACAAACATCAGCACCAAGTCCTTTCAAATAATCATGACGAGCGGGTGATGCTGTAGTGATAAAGAAACAACCAATTGATTTAGCTAATTGAATAGCACACTGTCCGACACTTGTGCTGCCAGACCACACGAGAAAATTGGCTTCAATCTTTGCAGGCGGTAAAGGTAAACCCATTTCGTGAAATATACCAAGAGCTGCTGTGATACTGGCAAGTGGAAGTGTAACAACGACTTCAGGTGACATTGTCGAAGGATAACGAAAAACAAGTAATGCTTCTTGTGTAACATATTCGGAAAAAGCTCCACGGATACCAAATTCATGACCGAGACCACCATGAACACAACCAGCTACACGTTCGCCTTTTCTATAATTACCTACAAAGAAATATAGTAGATATAATAAAAACATATATGTTTTAACAATTCATTAGATTCAGTATAATTATTAAAAAAAAACTATTGAATTTTTTTTACAGAAAAACAATTTGTTTCCAACATCAATTAAAATATTAATCCTATGAAATTTTACCTTAGAGATGTTCAATAGATTTTATACTACAGTACCAGTCAAAAGTTTAAACCCACTTTTTTGTTTTTAGTCGTTTATTAAAATTGCATAAGATTAATTGAATCTTATTATATGGTTTGATAGCAGAGATTGAATACTATATTATAAACATCTGTTCGATCTGAAAAATTCTTGAATATGAAATACAATAAGAAAAACAAACTTCATTACTGAGGAAAAAATGACATAAACAACTACAAAATAATATGTTTGTTATGAGATACTTCCATGGTTAGTTTCTCACGAAAAAAACAAAGTATGCAGGAAAAAATCCTATTGACTTCAGATAGTTTCTTCCTTACTCAAAATGAAAAAAAATGCATCTTAGTACTACTTTCCACTATATTTAAAATATTTTAAATGTTTGGAAGATTTTTATATTTTGCATATATCTCGACTTACGAAAACGATAGCATCTTGATTTTTTTCAAGAGATCCGTCATAGAAAGCTCTACGAAAGTTGTATAAGGAGACCTCTCTTGCACAACGAAAAATCTTCCAAACATTTTAATTATCATTTTGTAGTTTTTTGTATCATTTTTTTCTTAATACTGAATTTTGTTTTTCTTATTATATTTCATATTCAAAAATTTTCCGAATCGAACACATGTTTACATATGGTACTCGATCTCTGCTATCCAAGCACATAATAGAATTAAATTAATCTTGTACAGTTTTAGTGCACGACTAAAAAAATAAAAAACTGGGACAAAACTTTTGACGTGCAATGTTATCGGACGTAAGATTTCGATGAGTGTCTTCGCATATTTCAATTATTCATCAATTTTTGTCTGGAAATCGATAAAAAAAAAGATTTGTTTCTACATATATCCGACATTCACAAGCTTTGATTTGAATCAAAAAGATAAACTGTTCATAATGATAACATATAGAAAACATCGTTGATCAGGTTTTCCTATCAAGAATATACAATAAGATAAGATTTCTTATTCATTCGGATTAATTTGAAACATATTTAGAGTTAGGAAATAGTTATATAGAGAAAAAAATCGAAAGAGAATGTAATTTAAGACAAAGGAAGAGAAGAGTAGAAGACAAAATAGTCTGATACACGCACTACGGAAACGAGATAAAGTATATCACGTAAAAATAAAAGAAAAGTGGTTGGAGAACATAAAACACTGAGTTTCAGAAATTAATTTTTATAAATTAAAAATCTACGCACAAATTATTTTGTCATATTTGACATGCATCTGTCCTTACACCTTTCTTTCAAGAAGGATATAAAAAGTATTACTCCTCACTGACACGTAATAGATTATAAACAGGATAGAAGGGAGAAACGCATTCAATTCTTCTTGTTGTAAACCTTCAACTTTCCTTTCAAATAATCTTTTAGAAGAAGAAAAAATCTATAGAATTTAGCACAATCTATTATCGTCTTACAATATTTCACGTAGCATGAAAAATTTTGATTCTTTAATTAAAATATTTTGAGAATGTATGCAATTAGTAGTAAATCTAATTCTAATCAATGAAATAAATTCTAAGAAATATTTCTTCAAATGATTGATTCTCTAGAAGTTTGTCGATGAAATCTTTGGATAATAATAAGAATGTATATTTCTATACATACCAACAGCTTCTTTGCCTACTTTGACAACTATACCACTAAAATCACAACCAACAATAGATCCAGGTTTGGCAAGACCAAAATGAACATGTTTCCAATCTGTCGGATTCTGTGCAACATGCGTAACTTTAATTAGGAGTTCTTTCGATCCATATTTAGGGAACTAGATGAATGTCAAGACAAAATCATTTTCTATTGATTCGACAAAAAAAGATACTTTAACTTACAGGAAGTTCTTCGACAACAAGCTTTTTTTGCTCACGTACGACCAATGCAATGGGCATGCTCAATGTTTATGATAAATCTAATTGAAAATGAAAAAATAAAACAAGTAACTATCTTTCTTTTTTCTTTCTCTCAAAATAAGTACTTCTTTTATGTCGCCTATTTTCTTTTTCTTTCTAATAATAATTTACGTCTCTCTATTTTCTAGTCTATCTTTCTTTTAATATGTTATTTAGTTTTTCTTCAAAGAATAACATACTTCATGCAATTACTATAGATGTGTGCCTGTTCCAAGGTTCTAGAATTTTCTTAGAATTTTGAGTTTACCGTTTTTTTTTCATATACGAATTTATATAACAACGATTGCATACTGAAAATAATCGAAATCCTGAAATTTTAAAATAATTAAAGTTTTAGAATAAATGGAATAATCAACATTTTGAAATGATTGGTGTTTTGAAATATTTAGAGTAATTGAATCGTAGAATAATTACAATTAGTGAAGATCTAGAGCATAGCGTTCAACTAGAGGGGGAAACTGGGAGACTTCCTCCGCTAATTCTTTGTTATTGTTATTGCTTTCTTTCTGGAAATTTTCTTTACAAGCACTCAGCGGAACTCTATTGCTTAACACTGTAATGAGTGTTTCAAAAGGTATTAATTGTTTTACTTTTCGGACCGAATAATTTAGTGATTAAATGTGAATTAATTACTCTTTTAACATTTGAAGCGAGTACTACTAATGATCCTTTCCTATTGTATCAGATTATATTTTCTTTGAGTCTAGACTGTTTTTCTCTTAATATTTGACCTGCTTTCTTTCAAATATTCTCTATGGGTCATAATTATTTTTCTTTTTATATTCGAAATGTTTTTTCTGTATTAGAACTACTTTCTCTGGAATAGCTATACTTTCTGTTTATGTCAAAATTATATTTTCTGTAGATCCTAAATATATTCTCTTTCGAATTGATTCGTTTTTAGAAGAAAAGAAAAACAGGATGAATTCTATTTCTATTGAAGACACGATCATATTGAATTCTGTCTAAGAGTAAATATTACTGTTCAAAGGTTAAACGAAAATTGTTTCTCTTTAGATTTATGAAAGTTTCTCTCTTAACGTTTACCCTCTCTCAGCGAAACCAAAGGAATCCTGTGATCTACTAGAATTCCAATCAAAGGAACTTCCATATTATTGTAAATCTTGAATATGATAAACGCTACCTGTTCTTATTATTATTGTGCATGCGACAACCTGCTTCCAATTATTCTCACCATGGTCGATTCGAATTTGAGCATTATGAAATTCAAAAGAAGCTGTGATACGCGAGATTAGTGAAAAGATTTGTTGGTCGAGCAACACACTCAATACTTGTTGGAATCACCTCACATGCAATCGGGGACAAAAGTTTAAGCGAATTTAATTTTTACTATTTTTTCCCATATTACCAAGTATATATTTGAACTAAATGGTGATATAGAGATTATGAGAGGTCAGCTACATTATGTATTACAGAATGAGACTCTAGCTGCATATATAGATTTTTTTTTATAACTAAACTAATTTTTTTCTATGTAAAAACAGGTTTAAGTGTCTTTTAGTATTTTACATTTATGTCCGAAGAAATTTATATAAAAATAAAAGAGAATTATATCAATCGATAGAGCACTTCACGCTTTATCTGCCTACGGAAAAAGATTTTTTTTCTTAGAATGGATGTTCACGTCTAAAACTTGGTTTTAATAACAACAACCAAACGACAGAACAAAAGTGAAATTCCTCAAAGGTCATTATCGCTCATATCACATGATAGTAGAATACATAGACGTGAGGAAGTCGTCATCTTAAGAGATATTCGATATTCTATAAGTCTAACACAAAAAGTCAAAAACGAATATCGAATAACATAATGAAATCATTTTTCAATTGCACATCAAAATTTGAAATTTAGAGACTTTTGTTTTCTTAATCTTTTTCTGCTTATTTCACCGATCTCATGAAAAATCTCACAAAAAGTATTTCACAAGTCTAATCGAAAATCTAATAAAGTATTTCACAAATTTAATCGACAGTCTAACAAAAATTTTCACAAATTTTATTAAAAAATCTCACAAAAAATGACCACTTTTAGCGTTAAGACATTTTTCAATATGTGTAGGCATAATCTCTACTAATGCTTGACATAATATAATTGATATTTTTTATCCCATTCTTCTTTCAAACGTTTTCTCTAATTCAGCCTTGGAGTTGATTGGTGTTAATACAAACCATTTGTCAATGACGATTCACAATTCTTCAACAACATTCATATCTGGGCTATTAGGAGGTCATTCGAACATATTAATTTTCATTTTTTTTATTTGGTGTTTAACCATATTGTTCGTATGTCAAGAGGCTAAATCACATTGGTATGTGTATTTCTTTCCTTTTGGTAATCGTTTCATTGATGGAATTAAGCAAATTCTTTAAAACTTCACAATATTTTGTTGAATTCATATTATTGGAATAAACGAATGTTGATGTTTTGCCATATGCACACATCGCTTCCCATACATCTACTTTTTCTCCATCTTCTGTAGTCAACTGCTGAATGCAATCTGGAGCAAGTTTATCAAATTTAGCACGCCAATCTTCAATTGTATAAGATTGAAATTTTTTACACCAAGCAATCTCTTTGCCTTATGAATCTTTTTCAAATATGGCTTACTAATTTTTTTTGTATAAATACATCCCATTTTGTGAAGATAACGTCGAACAATTCTAGAAGAGAGACATTGAGTCAATGAATCATTTAATTTCTGTGTATGAGTTTTATTCCATAAGTTTCATTTGGGTCCCATGCTCTGAAACTGAGGGTGTTGGTGTGGCTATGAGTGTGAATGTGGTTATGGCTACGGATGCGGATGCGGGTGTGGGTGTGGGTGTGAGTTAGAGTGTTCTCTTCACCCACATCCACACTCACGCCCACTAACACAGTCACGCACCCTCAATCATACCAACAGCTACACCCATTCCCATAGGAACACCCGCACATCCTCTCCCACACCTTCATTCGCACACCCTCAACACCCCCACACCCAGAATAGATTTGAAAATTTTTTTTTGTGAACATTGACTATATCAGATATCATATATCCAAAGGCAGAACTTTTACAGAGAAAATTTTCAGACCAGTCGATCCAGTCTCATCAGTTCAATCTAGTATCGATACTGATGGTCTAAATTGTAGAGCTATTTTACCTCTGCTCTCTGAATACACCGCGAGTGTACGACACATGGAAGTATCAGTGTGTGAAAACTATTTCATCACTGTTAGTAGCTATCGAGATCGAGTTTTCAGCACTTGATTGTTATTTTCAGTAGCTACAAAACTAGCTATGTTTTAAACGTAAAAACTACTGATTTAGCCGAATTTTAGGTCGGAAATTCACAATTGTAATTAAGATCAGAATCAGCATTGGGATTGGCGCTAAAAGCTGGGTNGAACTTTATATGTCGAAAATTTTTCGGAGATAAATGTATTTGCTATGAAAAAAAAAGACTAGAGGTCTTCTGTGTCGGTCATTAGATAATGATTTACCTTGAAATAGTGTTTATTTCATATATTATTTTGTTGTTCAGCATCTGTTGACATGAGAGCAGTTCGTCTACTTTAGTCCACATAATGAATAGGTTTCCCCACAGATATCATTTCTTAATGGTCCTTCAAGAATATGCTGTGTGAAAGAATGGCTAAAAACCAAATAAAAATAGATGTTTTTGTTAATAAAAATCAATTATGTAGGCTCAATTTTTACAAGATTATAATCGTCTTTCATCATTTTTATTCTATTATTTTACTTTTGATCGTATTTTAATAGATTCCTTCCTATTTTTTATCAATTTGAATCCCTATAATCAAAGAAGCCGCCATGATTGAGTGGTAACGTTGTTCGACACGCACCCACAAAGTACTGTGTTCAAACCTCAGTAACATCACCCATGGAATGACTCTGGACAAGTCCCTAACGGCTAAGTTGTCTCTAATGACGCATTTCACATGAGTCATTCATACTGACTATATCTTTAGCCAGTATGTTGGTCAGAAGAGGGTGCAGATACCGCCGTCTGTTAAAAGAAAAAGGTGAAAGAACCCGGCTGCATGTAGAAACTGTTAATAATAACGGCGGCCGGTCCCAAATGGCGATAAGCCTATGGAACGTTATTATTATTACTATTATTATTATTATAATCAAAGAATGACTCACTGCCCATTCGTGTCACCTGCCCAAGTGTGATATGAGTGTGAAAGATTGCTGTGGTGTTGTACTAACATTTGTAAACATGGGTATTGCGAAAAAATAATAAAACATTACAGTCCAAGGTTAAAACTCAACATAAGCGCTGGTTTTAGTCACTAGGACTGAAATTGATAAAAAAAAACATCTGATTTAAGTCTAGTGCCAATGGTACCATTAAAGTACTCTTTTAATCACACAAAATCTCTATGCTAATGTAATATTTAGCCAGCTTTTTATATAGGTGACTCGAAGGTGTGTTTTTATGGAAAAAAAACTATTTTCTCAGAAACCATTGAAAGAAATGGAGATCAACTCAGTTTTTAGAGCTGATTTCAAATATGATAGTAGTTTTTATTGAAATCGTCGTTTTATAACTGAAAATCGACTAATTGTTAGCTAATACCATATCAAATTGTGTGAAGATATGGGTCAAGTGATGAGTAGTTTATGAGTGTAGAAAAGAGATAATTGCGTAGTTATAACAAAGGAACCATTTAATAGCAAAAACCCGGTATCGATAGATACTAGCATTTATGAAGTACAACTAATAAAATGGCAATTTTATTGATCGGATATTCATCATGCAACTATGGGGAGTATCCATGATCGTAATTCTGATTGGTCTAGGTAGAAAATCACTATAAAATAAGTCATTCTGGTCAGATTTGCACCTTTAGAACGAATCTGAACTCGGTTATCCTAATTTTCAAGGAGGATATGGATGTGAGCGGGTGTAAGTGAAGGAAGAATCCACACCCACACCTACACCCCACATCTACACTCGCACCTCATCTGCATCCACATCCACACACTCACAACCATCCTTCTCATGCAAAGTGCTTTGATCGATAGGTAAGTTAATGATTTCTATTTTTCTATTGTTGAGTTGTCGATGTTACATTCATACAAGAAGGATCAGGTTCGGTGATTGCGACCTCACGAGTTTTCGAACATATCGAGCAGCCAAATATATTGTTACTCGAAGCGATGAATAATGAATGTGGGAATGATTTTGCATCGACTGATGTCGATCGTTTTTATTATAAGCTTTCCCGAGTGCTCCTGATTAAATTTATTGCAATTATCAAGAAGTTTTTTACAATCTCAGTCACAAAAGTAGATTTATTGAATTAGCACAAACCAAACACTATTGCATTAACCACAAAAAAACTGTGTACCGCTGATCTGATTGCTGTAATGAAGATCGCTATCGTTTCTGAAATACTTCAAATAATATTCATAAATATCGCTTGAAGATGAATATCCGACCATTGTAAAATTTTTTACAATATCATTTTTTGTAATACCACATTGGATTAATGATTTGAATGCGTTTAAAGACTTTTCGGTGGCGTAATTGCCAATGAGACCAATACCTTTTAGAAAACAAAAGGATATCATTCAATATCTCAAAGTGCTAGCTTGGGAAGCAATAAAAACTTTTATGAGTCAGTTCATGCAATCTAAGACCGACACTCAGAGCATGTGTTCATTGAGAATGTCCAGATTTAGGCTAATTTAGGCATGTAGCGAAACTCATACTCTTATGAATTTCCTCCCAAAAACTTTGAAATAAAGTTCTTTTATATTTGAACAAGGATTTTATCAGTCAAACTAAGAGTTTTTGGGAATGTATACACTAAGTAGTTCTCGAAAAACAACCGTTCAGTCCAAACGGTTAAGTTCTTGGTTTTCATAGATCACACTCGTGAAAGATGGCCCAGAAGTTCTGACTGATTTGAATATTAAATTTTTCTTTAGCAAAACACGTGGTTGAAAATTTGTCTCTGTAAAGAAAAGATGCAGTAAAACATGCTCTACAAAATGGCTTTTAACTGACTCGGCTAGCTCATATAGTAAGAAAGTCATAGGTTTAGAAATATGCTTCACAAAAAATAAAAATTAACGGTAAACATGATGTCGGTATTTTTGCTCGAACTCCTGTTCCATAGGTCGCTCAGAACAAATTCGTTTTTTTTAATAGAAGCGCCATGAAACTCTTAACAAAATCATACCTAAACTTTTATTTCACAACTTCAATCAAGAAAACTAAGAAAATTATGTGGTAGATGGGAAAAAAATGAAAACATGGTAAATTTGGTATTTTTTTCAATCGAAACTTTTTCTTTTCTTATTATTTCAGTGAAGAAGCTTAGCAAAATGAAAACTGAATTTGTGTTTGGTAGATTCGAATGTATTATTTCTCCTGGTCTGTTGAAAGAGTTTTTTTTAGAGCAGATGGTATGCTCCAGAATTAAGTCTTAAAAGTGGTAAACCCCCGTTCTCGACAATATATCCAAGCAAGAAGCAGAAAACATGATGAACGTTTAATTTTGTAGCTAATTAGAGAAGAGCAATTATTTCTAATTAAAACGGAACAAACCCGATCGAAAATTTTTTTGTTTTGATGGAGTTACGGGACTTTTACTTATAGTACCATCATACGAAGAAAGTTCATGGTTAATTTTACACTTTTGTGACGCACATCTCTAAGCCTATAACCTTCTTACTATATGAACTAGCAGGGTCAATTAAAGGCCATTTCGTAGAGCGTGTTTTACTGCATCTTTTCTTTATAGAGACAAATTTTCAATCAAGTGCTTTGCTAAAGAAAAATTTAATATTTAAATCGAGTCAGGACTTCTGGGCCACCCTTTAGAGATAAAAAGTCACTATTCCAAATAAAAATAGTAGAGATGTATGTTTATTAAAAATTTAAACTCCTGAAGTCTTTGGGTTTATCCAAGAAGACATTGTCAAATTTGGATTTTTAATGAAGATTCTGGTTTTCAATTAACTTTTTTCTACCAAGAAACTTGTCGTATTCAGCCCTGACATTGAAGGAACTAAAGACTGATGTATCGTCTCTAGTCTCGTGAGAGAATTAACGTGGGATCTTTAGAAACGACTCAATAACAGAATAATCTTTGGGAGCGTCAAAAAGAGTGCGATTATCCTTTACTTCGGACTCTAGTTGATCATTAAATATCGTGTTAATCATCTTATCTATGTAACTTGGAATGGAGAACACAACCATAAAAGAAACCAAGAAAAATGATGCACTAGATGAAAAAATAGGCATTCTTGCCGAGAACGACAAAAGATGATGTTACAAATAATTCTTTAAAAAATTTTTCTCCGTCGGTAGTACGACAATGCACTCGAATCGAGAATTATACACATTTTAAACATTATAGTGGTGTTTTGAATCTTCAAAAACTTTGGTTCGCCAATGATTTCATAGTAGTAAACTAGGATTCCGAATTTGAGACGTAGCGTATATCAAAAAGTTTAATCTAAAACATATTGTCTATAATTTTTAACCTATTGGAGTGTAAAGGATTCAAATGATAGAGACTGAAAGCCTAAATTTGACAACATCCTCCTGGGTGAACACGCAGATTTCAGTGACTGATTGAGGACAATAACTTAGTGCATACATCCACAAAAATTTTTGTTCGACTGGAAAAGTTGTTATTGACATGTAAAATCTGCGAAATCCTTTCTGAAGAAGAACTTTATTTCATGGTTTTCGAAAGAGAACCCATAAAACTATGAGTTCTACTGCATATCTTAAATTGAGTACTGTTTGAGTAATTTGCTTGAGCTAAGTCGGTTGTGGTCTACATTGAGTGACTTTTATCAGCATATACACTAAAATTCAACTGAAATTTTAATTGCTTCTAACAAAGTTAAAATCAGGTCGACAAAGAACTAAAATGTGTTGCTCAAGGAAGTTAAAAAAAGGAGTTTATTCTTACCCAATGATTTAAAATTATAACCAATACAATGTGCACCAACATATGTCCAACCTCTTCCTCTATAAATTTGTTGTTGATCATCACTATCACTACATAGTAAAAAATTGTAACCAATATCAGCCCAACCGCGTTGTTTCATTTGCGAATCTTGAAGATCTTTTATTGTTTTAATACAATCTTGTTGATTGACAATTGAATTCGAAGCTGGTAATTGTCTTATAACAATATGTGTAACCGGTAGTGTTTTTAATTTCTCACGACTTATATATGGCTGTGCATCCCAGCTAGACCGGTTTAATATATATGGACAACCTAAAAAAGATGCATATAAGCATGTGTATTTTGTACTTGTTCAAGAAAGAGTAGAATTTTTAGTATTTTTGCAAAGAATAGTTTACTCTAAATACATCAAGTTTTATGAATCCGTTAACTCAGCTATAAGGTTTACATCCATGCTTGAGGTCTATTAAAAATATAGAATTAGAGAATTAACTTCCCTATTTGAACTCAGAGTCAATGTTTTTAATTGGCAATAAGAAAATATTGAACTTGAATTAATTCCCTAGACTGAAAGATGATGAATATTAATGCTATTAAATGTTTGTTAAATGATCAAATCCATTTAACACAATTTCCATGAAGCTAAAATATGAAACACGATACAACGGTTTCAGAACGATGAAAAAGTTGCTTGTTATTTTCCTTCTGATCCAATAAAAGATTATGAGAAAATCATTTCCAAGTGTCTGTGACAATATTTGATAATGACTAATATACAGGATCACAGAAGAGAAAAATAAACCTCTTTGAATTCGGGATTTCAAATCAATTCGAAATCCAATAGATCTAAATTCCATCTTCAGGAAGTCCGAGGTTTCATGGTTCTAAATCCGAGAATCAACGGTCGAGAAAACCGAAACTCAGAAGCATGAAATTTTAAGTTTCGAAAAATCATATTACTATGTTTGCCATTGTCTTTTGGAAAGACAGAGTTCTCTTTTCTTGCTATATGATGCAATGCATACTATCAATCGTGTTTTAAACTTCGAAACTCTGCTTTTCCTTTGTCACATCAACGTATCTGTGGCAACATAATACGAGAACAAAAAGACCGTATCGTACTAAACAGCCTAAACTGTTTTGGAGTTCGGAATTTACAGCCGATGGATCGAAATTCAAAATTTCCGCTAATATCACACAGAAAGAAGCCGAAAAATGTCTAAGTATGAAGGTCAAAAAAGTTTTTAAAATTCAATATGGCCACATTTGACTTTCTACCGTGCTTTTCTGTATACTAGAAACAACATTAGCGTGATCGAAAAATGTCGATATGTCTGCTATTTTCTGAAGGAATACTCACTTTCCTCGCTATATACTCCAAAATTTCGTTACCAATCTTGTTTCAGAAATAATCGAGAAGTTGACTTAAAAATTTCACGAATGTAAAATCAATCAATAGGAAAAATACAATTTAACAATAGTCTGACACATAAACAAAATGAATTAATTACCGCTCCCAGAACCTAGCCTTTGAATCTATAGAAAGCATGTTTTTAATGATACCATTCATAAAGTATCACAGACATTTCAATATGTTGCTTTTACAACGACAATGTGAACCTAAATATATGGTATAAGAGACCTTGTTTAGGATGAAAATGGATACATTGTATTACGCATTGAAATTCTATACGGATAGTATTGCATTTCTCCAAAATCAAAATTTCCTAAATTTAATATAACACAGCCAAACTTATTGAACAGACATTCAGATGAACTTTACTTGTTTTCTTAAAAGTCAAAATATATATTTCAGAAAAGTTGGAGAGAGATTTCACATATAGGATTGCGAAGACTTTTAAGAAACATGACTGCTGGTATTAGTACAATTCGTCACACGTCAATTCGTCGCAAGACAATTCGTCGTACGACAATTCGTCGCAGAATTTCTTTCGTTCTGTCTATTCATCGCATATCATTTTTTTTCGTTCTGTCGTCGCAGCTTAATATTGTTCCATTAACATATTGAACTACTATTAATTGATTTTTTTTAGAAAGATATAAAATTGATCAATTAATTCATTATTATTTTCCGTACTATAGTTATACATGAGAAAATGATGAACAAATTGTTTACCAAAAAAAAGAAAAAAAAAGTCAGAAAAAGTGAAGAAAAAGAAAAAAAATAAAGCCAGAAAAAATGAAGAAAAAGAAAAAAATCAAAGAGTAAGGTTAACAGCAATATTTTGTAAGAATTGTATACCGTAAACGTTCAGATTGAATAGTTAGGTATATTTTCAATGTCATCAATATTTATTTCTATATTTCCTCACTACATGATTAAGAACTTTGGATTAGTGCGATTTTTAGCCCAGATTATGTCGAAGTTCATTATGTGATTGAAAAAATATAATTACTCCTCTTACGCTCTAACTCTATCATGAGTATATGTTTTTTGAACATGTTCTGTTGATCCGTTTTTCCAATTAAAATAGTAATCTTTAGTATATCTTTCAGTTTTATTTTTATTTTTTTATTCAAATTGGTTATACAGAAAAATTAATTATGAGTAGTTCAACATGTTTGATGGAACAATATTAAGCTGGGACGACAGAACGAAAAAACATTATTTGCGATGAATAGACAGAACGAAAGAAATTCTGCGACGAATTGATCGGTCACCGTTAATATGCTCATCTATCCAAACACTCACATCTCGCGAAAATAATCATGTATTCAGACAGACGACTTTCGTTTGTTTTGAATTAATGAGAAAGTCATACTGGCAGTTATCTCGGTAAAATACCATACATAACTACAAAATATAGATTTTTTCCAGATCAATCTATGTAAAATGTTCTTAAACTCGATGATTTATTTTAAAAAAATTTCTAATTTCTGATGTCAACTTTTTCCACTTTAAGAGGAAGTGATTGAGATGACTTTTTGGACGATAATATCCGTGTGAAGTGGCGCAACTTGTATGTGAAAATTTATGCTTGTGATTACTTGAAATTCAATCAGAATGATCAAACTGGAATATATTGCTAGCTTACAGCGAGCCACTAAATGACAATTTTAATTGTTTTCTACTCTGTAAAATCATTAATTATTGCTTGGTTTGAATTAATTAATAGCAAACTTTCCAGGGAAACAGTTTTTTTCAAGCAAGTGTCCTTTTCCATCTTTATAATGATTGAAGTGGCTCTATCATGTTCCACATTTGAGTCCCCTAGAGATTGCACTGAAAGCTTATTCTGTTATCTCTCATTTACCTCATGGTAGGTGATAATCGATTTCATTATCTTCTTTTTGTACAAACGGAGGCATATTTATAGTATTTTCCGTAGGATTGTTCTTAAGAACAAGGGTAAAAATGAAGATAAAACTTAAAATCACAACAATAAGTAACATCAAAACTCCAATTATGCCATAAAGAAGATAATTTCGCTGTTTAAAGTTTACATATGATTGTGTATCTTTTATATCACTATCACATGATGAAATTGATAATGTTCTCAACGTTTCACCACCTAAAAATTTGATAAACAAAATAGAAAAGATCAATTCTCTTTGAGATTTAAACATAAAAGTATCTTACTTTCTGACTCATCTTTATTATCATTTGGATCTTCACATTCCTCTAATTCAATTTCAATTGAAATTGGTGCTGTTGAATCATCAAGATCATTTTGTTTGATTTTGATTACTTTAAAAACAGTGAATGAAATAATCAAAATTTCTTTTTCATCCGGTTTCGTGATGACCGATCGCTTCGTCGCACGACACTTCGTCGCATTCACTTCGTCGCATTCACTTCGTCGCATACACTTCGTCGCACGATCACTTCGTCGCACGACACTTCGTCGCACGACATTTCGTCGCAGAATTTTCTTTCTGTTCGTCGCAGATAAATTTATTTCGTTCTGTTCGTCGCAGAAAAAATTCTTTCGTTCTGTTCGTTGCAGAAAAAATTCTTTCTATATGCTCATCACTATCCATTCGTTGCATAAATCTCTTAATTATTTTTTTTAATGAAAGATGTAAAATTGATGAGTTTGCTCATATTTATTTTGCAGAGAATACCAAAAATAATGATGAACAAATTCAAAACAAAAAAAGAGAAAAACCAAAAAAGAAAGAAAAACCAAAAAGAAAATAATCTAAAGAAAAAAAATCTAAAGAAAGAAAGTTATAGAAAGAAAAAAAAATACCTAAAGAGTAACATTGGCTGCCATATTTTTTAAGAATTCATCCAGTTGGGATGCATCGAATCCGTTGACCAGTCGATTAATACGTTCGTCCAATTTTCGGTAGCAGGCCTTTTTCGTCTTAATATTGTGACCTTGAAGAATCTTCGTCATGTCCACTTCAAATTTTGATTGTTCACGACGAATTTTCTCGGCCAATTTCACAATATTTGGATGATTTAATGCAACACGGTTAGCGAATGCATTGTGCCAGCCTTCTACCGAATTATTGTATCGAGGTATCGTAGCTTTAGCTCTATCACGATTGTATTGGAATAGTATTTTTTTGTTGATCCGTTTTTCCAATTAATCATCTCGCTCTATTGTACATATCTCTTGTAATTTTTTTCATTTATTTTATATTATTTCCATTGGTTATTAAAAAAAAAGAATTGATTAAGAGCGATGCAGCAAGTAGACAGAAACAAACAGAACGAAAAAAATTCTGCGACGAACAGAACGCGACGAAATGTCGTGCGATGAAGTGATCGTGCGACGAAGTGAATGCGACGAAGTGTACTAGTGCCGGTTTCGTAGATAAATTTCGTATATCGATGGCTGTAGAATTTTGTTTTATAAAATATTGACATAAACATGAATATTGTAATGCAGACTTATTTCCAGGAGTAAATCTCATTTTAGATTGTTGACCTTCACCAGAAAACATTTCAGCTACTTGACGGTCATCAGATGTGGATAAAAATGTACGATTCAATATATGTTGATTTAATCGATACTGATTTAAATCATTTTGTGTTATTCTCATACCTCGATAACATAAACCTTTATATCGATATTGAGGTAAGTTTGGATGATAAATTATGAGTGTAACAATGTGAACTAGACAATTTACAAGACGATAATTTGATGAAAAATCTTTTGTTCTATCGAAATACTCTAATACATACAAAGCCAAATGTTTATTCAAGACTCTATAGAAGAAAGTCGTTAATGTATAAGCTTTTATAAAATATGTCAAATAATCCTGTTTTTCTATGGCTTCCTTAAAATTTGTCTCAATTGTTTCAATTTTTTTACGAGTAATTTGATCCTCCGGATGGGTACCATCATTAGTTTGATTTACCAGATATTCATTTAAATAATAATGAATAACTTCGGCTAATAATTTTGATACTAAATGATGATTATCATAGGTTTTATATAAATCAATAGCTTGGGGAAATTCTCGTCGTTTTTCTAGAAGATTATCGCCTGCTATTGACCATTCAATATAATCATAATCTTTGTATGAAACTAATTTTCTTCGCTCTAAAAACAATTCTTTTATATCATCTGTGTGAGCTTCTTCAAATGGTGTTAAATTGTGTCGTAAATTTCTTATGGAATGTTGAGCTCCATATTCTAATAAAATTTTAACCATATCTCGATGTCCATAATAACATGCAACATGTAAACATGTTGAACCAGTTGAATTTTGAATTTTATTTATAATATTTATATCAACAATAAATGGTAAAATACTTCGAACTTTTTCTATTTCATTTTTTTTTACATAAGTTATACAAGATATCAGTAATATTTGAATCGTTATCATCATTATCTGATAACAATGGCGATAACATTACGATAAAAATAAAGATTAGAATTTTGAATAAATATGAATCTATTTTTGACGTGTGCTGTACACTGATTATAAAGGAATCAAAGAGCAAGATTTTAATATGTCAATATTTCTTTTTTGACTTTTTTTTTAGATTCCAAAGTTCCTAATGACGATAAGAATACAGTGATATCTACAAAAGAAAATGAAAACTATTCTCTTATTCATATTATATCTTCCATCAAGAGGCAAAAAGATTTATGCTAGAATATACTTTTGATTTTTTTTATCTCTCATATTTAAACGTATAGATCAATGATACAACCGAGAAATACAACTTTTCATTACTACTACTATCGTAGCTTAATACAGATGTGCTTGAACAACAAACATTCTGTTGAACAATGAAAAAACCGAAAGATAAAACAATATGAGCTATTAGCCTCCATATCTTTTGATACTTCAGAAAATCCCGTAATTCGACTCATCAATATCACATTGCCATAGAGAAGAGCCTGTTTTCTTATTTCGTTCACTTTAGCTTGCTTATGTCCGACACGATCGGTCTACCCATCGCTGTAAAACGTTCGACTCAGAGACGAAAGACTCAACAGTAGTATATGTTGTTTTCCTGTCAAAGCTTTCACTAGCAATTCACACAGTTCAATGAACTAAGCAAATATTTTCATTAAAAGCTACCAGCTGTGTACGTCCATCAATTTATTAAAGATAGAAAAAGTTTTTTTTTCTAATAATCAAGTTCTTCTTTATGATCATTGTGTATACTATTCTGTGTGACGTCCTGATATGAGTCAATGGTTTCACATTGGCCATTGGGTCTATATGTTTGCTGATAGGCCTGTGCTTGATATATATTATCTTGATTCATATTGGCTATTCAGGGTCGATTCCCAAAAATATTCCTTCAAACATATATAGATGAAAATAGAGACCCTGACCCAACCTCATCTCTTCTTCTCCCTATTGCCGTTACCATCACCTTCGTATGTATGCATTCGAACATACTCATTAATCTCATCTGATCTATTCTAGGCTATGCACATCGGTCTTTATCAACCCATAGATACAATTCTTAAATGAATCCTTTTTTTGGTTAAGGTGAATCATTAAGTAATGCAGTGCTTGAATCCGATGCTTCTTTAATCAGGACAGATGCGATCGGTCGGGTTGACTCCAGCGCTAGTTATAAAATTTTTATTAATCGCTGACAAAACAAAAAAGTGTGTTAAAATTACCTTCGATGAATTTCTCACGACATTCAACTTCATTGAAAAGAAACTAAATAGGCACAAGTATCGAACTGTGCCACTTTTTTTCCTCTGAGCGTAAATGCTATCGATGTGCATCGCTTATGAAGGCCGTAAGATAAAGGCAAACACATATATTGCTTGATTGCAATAGAGGTAATCCGCTGGATGTGATCGCATTTCCTTTTTTATTGTGAATATAATAAAAAAAAATAATTTCCATGACGCTCATGGCAATGGAGTAAAACATTCAATTATCACAGCTGTTTCTATTATCAAGATTACACCCGAGAGACAGGTTAAATCACTTCTGTCAATAGATAGAGTCATGAAAAAAATGGATGATCCACCAAGAACGCGCTAAAATCGCCGAATTATCGAAAGACATTTGTGGTTATTTTGACTCTTATTAAACTAGGCGTAATGATGATTTCTCAAAAAGTGCACTGATCGAACCAAGAAAATCGAGCATTCTTAAAAATGCAGTGCGAACTGCTTATTTTTGAACACTTGATTGGTGAATCAAATGACAGAGATCACAGTTTGAGAAAGTTGAATTGACAAGACCAGAGAATTGAACAATCTGAGAGAGAGAACCCACCGGTAAATCAAGCATTTTCATATTTCGCATAAAATTAATCCATCTTTTTTTAATATCGGAAACAAAATCTCATGTTTAGAAACCTATAGACTCCAATTTTCATCCCTTTATGTTGCATCCATCCGCAGCTCTCAAGATAGCGTGTGTATATGAGTGAAGATATTCTCATCACCCAACCTCACCACACATTCACACCTGTAGTTTGTGCATTGTATTGATTAGATAACATACCTATGCTTGATCTCGTTTTCCAATAGAAAGTTCTTCATATTGGATGGCAATAGGTGTATGGCCTAACCGAACACTACACATGCACCACACCCAAACAGCTTGGGTTTGGTCTAATGAGTTTGAATTTGGGCTTATTACATGAATTCACCAAACCACTTGAGTTTCGGTGCAATGCACTCTCTGCTAAATCTCTTTTATCTATTAAAAAGAGTTGTTTTTTATATAAATAAAGCAGGTGTATTTCTACACTTCTCTTTGTCAAACACCAGAATGAAATTACCCTTATTCAAAAAGAATGAGCTCGTAGAACGGTGATTCCTGATCAGTCAAAAATTGAAACTACACTTCTCGTTCGTACAATCGATCTTTGGAGTTTCCTTCATAGTGAACCATTAGTTTTTGAGAGGAGAAGGGTGTAGTGGATATCCAGACACAAAATCTATTTCTGGGATCTGAACTTAAACTATAGCTGGCATTAAAGCTGTTACGTATCTGCATGTGACTGCGCCTCAGATTTTGATTGCAAGTGACTAGGTGTCTTGTAGCAACTACTATAAATTACGTAAAATAGATGAACATCACTGATATAACCTTACAATTAAGATGTTCAGTTGACATTGAGATTCTAATTATATTCATTAGATATTATACAGTTATTCAGTGTTGTATGTTTACTATGTGCTACGGACATTTCTCACTTCTTGATGATCCTTCTGCTCTAATAGGACGATGATCTTCTAACCTTGGTGAAAGCGGACAAAAACACAATTGAGCCTTTATTGATATATGGCGTCTCAAACTGAACCTCCAATGTAGAACCATTCAGAATGACTTGTATAATAACTACTTATCTCTTAGATCGACTAAGTTTATAAAATACAGTGCAGGCTAGAGTACATCAACTTTTAAACTGCTATATTGATTATTTTGTTCAAAACGTCATGGATCGATAGTTTTCAACTCTGGAGTTCTCATAGAAAAATCTTCATAACTTGAGGGAAAACCTCTCTAAGTACTGAAGCATCTCTAGATGAGGACTACGTCTATTCGATGAGTGCTGATGAGTCTTAAAACAGACTAGGATGATTTAATATTCGAGGCCTTCGTTTGTATGATATTTAATTTTTACTGCCTTTTTCAACGTAGTCTTGTTACCTCCTCCGATGATCATGCAATATGATTTTTTAGTTTTTAATCGAAACTTTGCGCAAATTATTTTCTGAATGTGACTAGGTTGTAGGGTGTGGGTGAATAGAATCCTGTGTTCACACCCATACACCCGCACTCACACCCTTCATATTAGTACCCAAGCTATGTAAAAGACTTCATTTGGAATCAACTTTGGGTTTGGGTGTCTCGATATCAATAGTAACATTCACAAACACATCCACAACCTGATTTTTGAACTTTTCAAAAATGTTCAAAATATCTCTTATTATTCTATTAATATTGAAAATAACTATGATGTTCGTAATCAGTACGTTCTATTCTATCAATTTATGAAGGCCATAAGTGGAACAAAGACAAAAAAATTCTGGAACACCTTGAGGAGCCAAGGCTTAAAATATTGAATTCTTATCAAGCCCAAAATAATGTCGTGGAAAATGATCAAAATCCATCATCCTATTGAAATGAAAATCAGTTTTTATCTTATTCGTAGTCATACATCAATTTCTGTGAATGCGTCGAAATTAAGGACTTTTTTCCATCACTTTTCGATGTCTTTCTCTCAAGTTATTGGATTTATTATAAACAAATTTATTTTCTCATAAACCTTTAGAGTATGATACATCTTGATATGCTCTACAAAATGGCTTTTGTAGCCTTTGTTCGTTTTCTGACCGAAAGACGTAAAAAACTTGTTTGGTCCTCAAAAGATTGTATTTTGCTTAAATTTTTTGTAAGTCTCGATATTAGGGACAAAAAATGGCTTGCTGTTGAAATTAGAGAGAGTTCTCCTAATTTTGGCAGATGAAGTTCATCAACGTAGATCACTAATTTTTCCGTGAAATTATTGAAGAAAAAATGCCGTTTATATTCCATTTGAAAGAGCAAAATCCAGAGCTGATGCATGCATAAAAATATTTCAGCTCGTATATAAAATAACTGTTTTCGGACTCAAACAAGATAAGACAATACTTTGCTGTTGAAATTAGAGACATTTGCTCTACTTTTTAGTAATTACTTGCTTGTTATTTTTCAAAATGATTACTGGCTATCAATAAGAAGTAATAACATTGTCAATTACTATCATTACCAGTAATGATAGCTTAGCATTTCTGGTAATCAGAATTTATTTTCCAACGGTTGAAAATGATATGCGCAAAAATAATGTTCGAATAGTTAAATTGTCTATATAATTGAACTCGTATGTTTCGAATGTTTGTAAATTGCTAAGATAAAAATTAATTTTCTAGTGCTGTGAATTGGTTTTCATTAAGTTGTCGATCTAACTAGAAAGACGAAAAAAAGATATTTCAACTCTTTTAGAATGGTTATTTTCTCGCATAGATTTACCTTAGTGCCTATGCTTACAAAACCAATAATCAAAAATAGATAAGCCGTCTGAGCTGGAAGTAGAACAATTGAAAGATCTTATGGGACAGTCCCATCCTACTCCATAGAAATAAAATACTGAGAAATAAGATATTGTTTACTTTTAATACTAATTCAAAAAATATTCTCCATAGTCAAATCCGTGAAATTAACTTATTTGATCTTCTTATTTGTTTCAATTAAAATGCAATTTAGATAACATCAACCGTCATTGATACCCTATACATATTGTTATTCAATCCTACCTACTGAAGACCGATTGCTCCCTCTAAATAGTGGATTTTATGAATGTAAATTCAATTCATATAATATTCAATTAAAGTGCTTGTTGATATGTATTCTAAGGACTATAAAAGTGTATTTTAGTTGTTACATTATGTATAGGACTAGTAATAGAATACTGATTTGAAGAATGTATCGCATTCAACTCGTCGTTATTTTCATCGTTCTGGTTTTACTCATGGTGGCAGTTAAAGGAGGGGGCTTTTGGAAACAATGTGGA